>JAJONR010013799.1:0-12492 GCA_029582245.1 Solanum etuberosum
CCCCCCCCCCCCCCCCCCCCCCCCACCCCTGAGAACACACTTATTTATTGTTAATAAACTCCCATGAAGTTAAATTCTTCAGAGAACTGAATACTTAAATTGTGACATTATGTTTTCCTATCAATTACATCATGAATTCACACTCATGAACTAAATTACTACTTGCTTTGAATAGTTATGGTATTTAAACTAGATCCTTAATCTTTGTGTCACTTTATGTCTGCTGCGTAATACCATGAAAGGGCTATACTGCATATTAATAAAGTTCCCATTGATTGTTTTTAGTTTTATTTTTGCTACAGTATTAGTGATTGAACCTTCTAAAGGTAGAGTCTTCATTATCTGTACATATGTTGATGGAATTAATGGTAAATCACTTCATTTCTGCTGTTTGCAGGTGAAACACTCTAAAACATCATCTTTAGCATCCTACAGGAAGGACTTTCATGAATTGATAAGCACTTATTCCAGAAAAGGGAAGTCTTCCTTGAAAAATAAGTTAATGTCCACAAATTTGGATGAGAACTCTGAAAGCTCTGATAACGCTTCCAATGGTTGCATGGATGAACGTTATGGGATCAATGAGGTTAATGTAGATGACGTTGAGGGGGATGCTGTTTCTGACAGTGACAATGAAGTATCTTCTCCTGGGAGATATGGTTTAGATTCATTGAAGGATAGACAACTGTCTGTTGAGTATCTGGAAGATGAGTGTGATGTTGTGCAAGATGTTGATGATTTGGATGGTAAAACTCTTCTTTGGGTGAAAAGATCGTTTATACAGTACAAATCCAATTTAAGAGAAAATTTGATTGACCCGATCTGTTACCAAAGTCCGAAAGCCACAACAGAGACCTTGAAAATTATTTTGCGTAAACATAGATAATTTTAAAATTTTAATAGTAGTTACCACTTACCTTAATGTGGATTGAAACAATTCCTTTTGTTTTGTCGTCGCTGCAGCAGTACTTTCATCTACATTCTAAAGTGTTTTAAGTTTCAGTTTGCAACAACCACTGTCAATCTGTCTTCACATCGGTGCAAGATTGTTTAGTATGAGATTTCAAGAGGATATAACCTTAGCTTGAGATAGATATGGCTTATACATGGCAGTTGATGGAGGAAAAACCTTGCATCATCTTATTCTACGACACAACTCTCTTAGTACATGATCAAAAGACCACATAAGAAAAAAGTATCTCATCCTACTCTTTCTTGCATTCACAAACTTGACCTTTTTGTGTGACAGATAGTCTCTTCATTTCTTAAAACCAATTAAGGGAAATGCTTTTTGTGCATTTTCATTATCCTCTAACCGGCAATGTTGCAGCTTAAGTAAAGAATTCATCTACTCTTCCAGGGTACTTTTTAGGGGTTTCCTCAATTTCTCATTGGCTACCTAGAATGTAAATTTATTATTTTAAATTATAAGCTTGGTCATTTACTCCTAGAATTTACTTTATGAATTCAAATAATTGTACTGATGTTAATAATTACTGCAGTATCTTGTGGTGAATTTAGTGGAAAACTACCACTGAAAGGTTGTAGTGGTTTTCTGTTGCACAAAACTCCTGATCTGGCTAATGATCCAGAAGAAAGAGCAAAGCTTCGACACAAACCGTTGGAGGATGGACCAACAATAATCTATGTCCCAACTAGGAAAGAAACATTAAGTATATCAAAATTTCTTTCTAAATTTGGGATCAAGGCTGCTGCTTACAATGCTAAGGTAATATATATCCATTCAGTTAAAGTAATTATATTGCTGTCCCTCTGGTTTTATTGATGTTGAGTATATTTCGCCACCAAATTATAATTGTTTGAAGGACTTCAGGTAATTTTGCATGGTCCCATGATGTAGGGGCATGTCTTTAGGATGCAAAATACCATAGTTGTGAAAATGGACTAAAGGTGATCATAATAAGCATGCTGTTCAATTGGTTTTCTTTCATGTAATTTAGGTATAACTTGTCTCTGTGATATTATGTGGTAGATGTCTGCTAGATTAGAGTCAAGGTCTAAAAATTTCACTGCCCAAGCCTTTGGACATATTGTCCACTTTTGTGCAACAGACCTTACATATTGGTCTCTAATGCTACACCACCATCGAATCCAAAAACACGTGTACCATCCAAACTTATGCTATGTCTTATGTAACACTTCACTCTTTTCTCCCTTTTTGATGTGAGATTTGCCTTAAGTTTCATATTTACCCCTTAGTCAGAAGCTTGCCAATCCTCATTAATTAAAAACTTTGACTTGTCGTCATTAACTCGCCCTCTGTCGTGGGTTTCACGTGAGGGGGCCAATTACAACTTAGCGTCCTTGCTAAGATTTGCCCCATCATCGTACTTCGGGAACTTGGCTCTGATGTCATAGTTGGTGTAACATAAACCCGTGGCACATATTGTGCGCTTTGGCTTAACAGAACCCACAGATTTGTCTCTTGGACAGCACTATCATCCAGCCCAAAAGCGCGCCGCTCATACCATGTGAACTTGTGCTATATGTTCTTATATATATCACTTCACTCATTTTTCAAACTTTTCGACGTGAGATTTTCCTATAGTGTCATATGTTACACTCTGTCAGCAGCTTGGCAACATAGAAGCCTTCCAACTCTTTCTCTTTGACCCGACCGCATCAGCCCACCCTCCGTCCTGGGCATTACAAAAAATTATGCTGTTTAGGAATGAAGTTGCTTGATATACTCTTCCTTGTCAATTGAGCAGTAATGTTTGCTCTTCCGCTTTTCAGTTGCCAAAATCACATCTGAGGCAGGTGCATAAGGAATTTCACGAGAACACTCTGCAGGTAAAGCTAGGTGATGTGTTAGATGGAGTAATATTAACAAACATTTTGTATCTTATTCAACAAGTTATTGCATGTCTGTAGGTCTTTGATCGTTTGTATTCAGTATTTTAGAGTTATATGAGCATGTTCCCTCATGTTCATGAAGAGGAAATTCATCGTTGAACTTATTGGCCTCATTTTTGTGTAAATCAAGTTGGATCAATCTCTATTTCCTCATCTCATATGCTTTATAGGTTATTTATCTAAACTTGGTCCAGTTGAGGATTCATATTCTGAACCCTACTAGTTTGGCATTGAGTCATAGTACTAGTTGTATTTGCTTTTATTGGTTGAATTAGTTTCGGTGTTGTCCAATCTCTGTACTGTCTGATGCAATTTACTAATAGATGATTCTAATATAAGAGGGTTTGTTCAATTAGAATATATTGTGGGATGCGAATCTAGGTTTTGACTCTAATTATTTAATTCCTTCCTCAATTCTTAAGAAAGAAATTTCTAAAAAGTAATTTCTTAGTAAACTTCACTTCTAAAAAAGATTACATTGTTTTCTGAATTGCCCTTTTACATCGTCATTAAATGTTATTGATAAGATGCCACAAAGAAGTCCGCAACATGGAATGGTGGTCTTACGGTCCTGTTTCACTAATCACGAGTGATAATTGTATCTGTAAACTGTCTTCAAGTCGGGCAATATGATTTTCTTATTCTATTTTGTTTTGATATAACTGTCATAAGCAAGTCATAATGATTTGAAAGTCTTTCCTGTTGCATATTTCTTTTCAACATAGGCTATCACTTTTTTTACAATTGTTGATAGTTGGTATTATAAGATGAATCCATTGCAAAGGTTTTCTGCTAAATCTTATACCAAGGCCAGTGATTTTCAAGCATGCACACTGCATCCACTTCAACTCTTTGATAAAATAGTATCTTCAAGATATCCTGACAGCAGATAGGCAATTTTCTTGAGCTTAAAGTTATTTACTTACATTTAGGTTTTACACTTGTTTATTAGTTAATTGAAGCTATGCATTGTACTTTCTGGTATTCAGGTCATTGTCGCAACAATTGCCTTTGGGATGGGCATTGACAAGTTGAATGTACGAAGGATCATCCACTATGGTTGGCCCCAGGTGCAATTACTCAGCTAGATATCCTTGCTATATTTTATTTAACTACGTCTGTTTACATGACTCCATGAAAATGTTGAGCACCTTTCTTATTTTGTCTTTCTTCCTTCTCAAAATATGATTGTACATATGTTTATATGTGCAGTTAAGAAGCACTATGTGAAAGGACTTGTTTGAACTCTTTTAGTTGCCTTTTTGTTACTATTCCAGTTATGCTTCTTGGTCAAGCTATTGTAACCTTTACAGAGTCTGGAGGCTTATTATCAAGAGGCTGGTCGAGCTGGTCGGGATGGAAAAGTAGCAGAGTGTGGTCAGTTGATTTGATTCTTTTTTATCTGTGGTTTATTTGTCGTAATCTTGAGAAGAATCATTTTACTTCCAAGAGAACAAAATGTTATCCACTGGTTCATCATTTATAGTACTGTTTGGGATTGTGATATGAACAATTTCCCAACTGATGCATGAGATCAGTTTCTCGGAGAAAAGTAACCTATAATGGGAATTGAAGCTGTGCTGTTTTTAGTAAAATTGGAAGTTGTATGTTAGAATTCAAAAGCTAAGGACATAATTTCTATGAAATACTTAAATATTGTAAATTTGTAGACATGGAAAAAGGTTATGAAACCTCTTAATTGTAATCTAACATGGATGCAAATTTGATGTGCACAGAAATTTTGGCATGATTACATTTCATTGTTTCAACTTTTCTAGTCTGTTTGACATTTTTTATGAAGTGATTGACTTTGAAAACATAGGAGCTAATCCTAGAATCATATAAAAGAAATGCTAAAAATTGTAGGGTCAAAATGGTTCTCATTACAAAAAGTTAAATGAATGTACAAAGTGTCTTCTTGAAGGTACTTAGTTTAGAAAGAAAAGTAAACATAATAATGACACAGGTAACAATTAAGGAAGAAGTTGATGATAGTTAGTGCACTTACCAGGAAAATAGATGGTGAAAGGAAATCTGACACTGTCAAAATATTACTATATGAATAGCTTTGGTGATAAGGAACCTCATGTCTTCTCCTGGGTTTAGCAGAGTTTATTCTGCAGTGCATAAAGTTTGGTTTTGATACACTTACACCAAATGCTCTGTTATTCAACTTAAATTATCCAGAAGAGTCATGTTTATTACAGATCTGAGACATCGGCTTCCAAGAGGAGGCACTACATGTATTTTTAAGCTGTTTGATTTTTTGTGAAACAGTTCTGTATCCAGAAGAGTCATGTTTATTATAGATACGAGACATCGGCTTCCAAGAGGAGGCACTACATGTATTTTTAATCTGTTTTATTTTTTGTGAAACAGTTCTGTATGCAAACTTGTCAAGAACACCTACGCTTCTACCAAGTCAAAGAAGTGAGGAGCAGACAAAACAAGCATATAAGATGTTATCTGATTGCTTTAGGTTGTAAGATAGTTATTAATTGAACGACTTCAATTAGTACTTTGGTTTCCATCTTATGTGTTGGTTATGTTCAACAGATATGGAATGAACACTTCTTGCTGTAGAGCCAAGACACTTGTGGAGTACTTTGGCGAGCACTTTCTTTTGCAGAAATGTCTCGTGTATGTCAGGACACACTGGCTATTGTGCTTTCTCTTTTGTTCCTTACAAGCTGCTTCATGTCAAGGATGTGTACTTGTGCTTTTCTGTTAATTTTCTTCCACTTTCCTTTTCGGGGTGGGTGTGGACTGTGGAGGGCAAAGAAACAGCATTATTAATGAGCTATTAGTTTGTTTCTAATATTTGATTCCTTTTAAGTTAGTCTCTAAATTGAGGTTTCAGGTACTCGTTTCATCACAGGACATGCCACATAAAAGAGAGATTCATTTGTCGCAGTTTGAAGTAAAAAATGACTTCCTATGCATTTAAAGATGTGCCAAATGCATCCCATTGCTAATATCTTTTTCAATTCATGCTTACTGATGTTTGCCTTTATCCTCTGAGTAAAGTTAACTTTTGCTCAAGAAAATACATGTTTATCATAGGTTTTCTTACTTGCAATGAGTTCAGTTTCTTAGTTTACGTCATTTACTTGGTACATAATGCACAGGTGTGATATATGCATCAAAGGTCCACCTGAAAGACGGAATTTAAAGGCTGAGGCGATGATCTTTTTGCAAGTTGTTGCTACTAATTGTGTGAGTACGTCTGCCATGTCACATTTGCTTGCCCTCTTTCGTACATTGTCATCTCATTTTGGCATTGTTAGTCATTGTTAATCCTTTCTGGCGCAGAGGAATTTGCAGACATCTCCTATGGTGGTTATGAAAGGAGACTTGGCGAGAGGCCAAACATCAAGGCTTTAGTCAGCAGAATAAGGGAACAGGTACTTGTTCTGCTCAAGGCCCTCTCTCTCCCTCTTATCCCTTGCTCGTATTACATCATCATCAAGGGTATTCACAAATCCAAAGTGTTTCTCCCTCTTATCCCTTGCTCCCTTTGGATTTGTGAGTCCAGATGACAGACGTACTCATACATCATCCCTCTTAACAAGGTCGTGTTTAATTTTGCTAATCTCTGAAGTGCCAATTTTCTTTTACAAAAAACTTTGTCAATCCGCTGTGTATTTATTCTGGTATACTATACCACTTTAAAGTTACTCATTTTGTAGAGAGCACCTTTAAGTTACTCATGCATTCTTCAATTCTTGTAAATTCTCGTACTTACCGAGAATTATATTTATATCTACTTTTGGTTCCAATCTTTCCACTAGCATATAACGTCAACTCCACTCTTCTATTTTGTGTTCAACTAATGCAAGAGAATTGCCAGATATTTCTATTGTTGAAATTGATCTGTTTTTGTTGTTTTCCAACATTTTTACAACATTGTTGCTAAGTCTCTTTTGTATTTACCTTTTCGTTATTGCAACTCTAATCTTGTCATTTGTCTTCTGTGTATTTTGTTGTAGTATCAACAATTTAGTGCAAGTGACCACTTGTGGTGGAGAGGTCTTGTTCGAGTGTTGGAAGTTGAAGGATTTGTTAGGGAGGGAGATGACATGGTAAGCTTTCTGCATAGTAACCTTGGTTATTTCATATAAGGTTGTACTACCACGTTTTGGCACTATATTTCTCAAATCCAGCCAATCTTCGTTACTTTTATGACCCATCTGATATATCCTTCTCATTTTATACTTTACTGTATTATGGATTAAGTTAGTCATGCTGTTCTCATCGCTGAAAAGTTCGATTTTAGAAACATGTACGATGTGGCAGCCTGGCAGGGAGTGGAAACAAATACTTGGAATCCTTTCTACTTTGCTATTTTTGGTCCAATGAAGGTTCAAGTTGGTTTATTCTATATTTTTTAGTCAAGTAGTTTCACTAACAAACATCAAGTTGGTGCCAAAAAGTAGTACCCTTACGTAAGGATTATATTACCCCCAATTTTTATGAAATACAAGATGCTTATTGAATGCAACAGATGCGCATGATTTTGCTGGAGTCATACATTACCTTACACCAAGTTTGACCAACTATCCATACAATATGCTATTTTTCTGTCATACCAAAAATACAAGTGAAATAGAAAAGATCTTCTAATACTTTCTCTGTCATTCTCACTATTATGAAACATTATCCTATTTGTACATATTCCGTTCGTTCCATATATTCCAAAAGAGACAAGGCGGTTTTGTCTTCCAAGCTGCCTTCCTTTCATTGCCTATCCTCTCCAATCTCCAACTTGTAATTGTTTCCTCCACTGTCACTGATTACACCCAACAGATGTTAAGGAATGAGAATGCGACACTCCATAGTTGTAAAGCCAACCTCCAATGCAACGAGAGATGATTAGTATCTTCTCGAGATTCTTCACGCATACGTACCAACTCACAAATATCCTCCTCCTTTTTCTTGTGTTGTCCACTGTTAAAATTGCATTTTTCACTGCACACCAAACAAGAAAAGTTGCTTCGGAAATTTGATGTTTCAAACCTTTTTCCACATATTGCTATTATCTCCCATTTCTGACAACTCTAGTTCATAGGTTTCAATGGTCTTTAGCACCCATCCCTCCATATCAGTTTAACCCCGCACTCATTCTCGGTTTGATAATTATATTATTTCTGAAAGTAAAAGTAGTACTGTTGTTATAATTTGAAATGTCCTGGATTATGAGTTTTTTTAAATTAAGAAAAGAGGTCAAGGGTTTTGGGTCAAAGCAAAAAGACAATAGATGGTTTTATTGGGACAAGACTGTCTTATGATAAGATTGTCTCCCAGGAAAACTGCATTAGTTTGATACTGTCACTAAGAATAAGACATTTAATGACCCTTTTGCTTGGTTTGTGCTATATTTGAGATCTGCTTGTTTTACTTTTATCCGTCTGGTTCCTCCTGTTTGATGGAGAATGTGGAAAGATAGAACTAGTCAAACGTGTGAAAGTTTTGATGGAGAATGTGGAAAGATAGAACTAGTCAAACGTGTGAAAGTTTGATTGTTAAAACAGCTGTTGTTTCTTTGGAACTATGGTTTCACGACAATGTTGGTATGATGCATCTCTAGGGGTATATTTCTTCTGGGATGGTGGGTAAAGGATTTTATTTGGTGCCTTATTTTCCACTTTCTTTCTTTATGTTATGTTACCTTTTAAATCAATCTTGAACTGGGAGTATGTTTGTATGTGGTTATTTTCAATGCTACGGATGATCATTTATGGCGAATGTTACAGACCCGTGTGCAGATAAAATATCCAGAAGTAACAGAACGGGGAAGGCAGTTCCTGAGTTCTGAAACAGAGCAGCCATTCCATGTTTATCCTGTAGCAGATATGTTGCTTTCCATGACAAGTCCCAAGTCCTTTTCCAGTTTTGCTGAATGGGGAAAAGGTTGGGCTGATCCCGAGATCCGTCGCCAACGCTTGCAAAGAAAGCGAACTTGGAAATCTCCAAGAAAACGAAAATCACGTAAACGTCAGCCTGATTCTAATACGGTTCGAGGAAGATTGACTGCCAAGCTGTCAAAAAAGTGACACAAATGTGAACTATTGAACTGGTTAAAAAGAATTCCGACTTTGTTGAAAATTGAAACAATCAAGGTTGAAAGATTCGTTATTTGCACCATGTCATTCTTTAGTTATTCGTCCATTATACGTTCTGGTTTTTGATTGACGGATTCTTTTAAGATGCCACGTTTCTCTTTTTATTTTTTTTGGGTCTGAACTTGGCTCCAAACTTGAGAATACAATAATATTATACCCAGTGTAATTTCACAAGTGGAGTTTGAGGAGGATGGTGTGTACACAGGCTTGTGAAGATAGAAATTTGAGTGGAAAAACAGTACACGGGGAGGGGGTCATGTGTGAAGAGATACATTTCGACTTGAAATGCACGAGGGCCTGAAGCAAAGACCCTAAAGGAGAGGCTTGGGCTGAGAAAGTGATAACAAATGTATAAAGGAAAGATCAAGCTTTCAACATCTATTACAACAACATACCCTAATATAATTCCATAAGTGGAGTATGGGAGAGTGATGTGTAT
This sequence comes from Solanum etuberosum, assembly GCA_029582245.1. NCBI lineage: Eukaryota > Viridiplantae > Streptophyta > Magnoliopsida > Solanales > Solanaceae > Solanum > Solanum etuberosum. The sequence continues at coordinate 9,439 of JAJONR010013799.1, forward strand.
GTAGACTTTACTTGCCTTGAGAAGGAAGCTCTAAAGGTCTATTTAGGATTGGAAATCAATAACTTAAAAACAAAAGAAAGAATATTTTAACATTTCCTTTACTTGAAGCAAGTGATAAGAAGTTATGCCAATATTGATTCAAAGCAAAGAATATTTCCCTTTCTATATTTTACTTCAACAGCAACTCATCTACTTTAGATGAATATTCAACATGTATTATAACAACATCACCTTTGCAATTATAGGCTTCACATCTCCATTCTTGCTATACTTGCCAATGTTGAGGAAAAGGCAAAAGAAGCAAATCGCAGAAGAGAAATTGAGGATAATAACAGAAGCATTAGAACAAGCTGAGGACAGAGTTTTAAGATATGAAGAAAGACACGACAAGATACTTGATCAAATATGTTCACATTACATTGCAAGTCAAGAAATAGTAGAAGCACTTGCTGGTGCTCGAGAAGCGATGAATGAAGCATTAGAATTTGCAATTACTCTCAGAAATTTGCAGCAACAAGTTATCAGATGATTATGAAAGTGCTTCAAGGCCTGTTTGGTTAATTGGTAAATCAAGTAGGCAAAGGAACAATAATAATTAGCATATATAGATCAACATACATGTTCTTCTTTGTATTCTTGATTACTAAATGGATACTATTTCCTTTCATCTCTAACCAAAAGATTTGCAATGATCCTTTTCTTTACATTGAAATCTTTGTAAATTTTGGCAATTTTTCTAGTACTAGCATGCTAGTAGGGGTGTTCGAATATCAACATCAACATCAACAACAATAATGATTATTTTATCACGTCCTAATTTCCAAACACTTCTTCATATAAGCTCGTATTACATCATCATCAAGGGTGGGGGAGGGGGATAGTAAAATAATAAAGAAACAAAAGAGAAATATATACCATGAAAGAGGAAAAATAAAAGTTTTATCTGTTCAAAGAAAAAATGTGGGGTATATGTAATTTAAGGTTGTTTTGTGCACAAATGTGAAATAAGTTTCTTCAAATTAATTTGTTCCCATTCATAATACCAAAAGAGTCCGCTGTAGCACTGGCAACTCTCTTGTTGAAGGTCCGGGTTCAAATCCCGGCGGCGGAAATTTTTTAATACATATCTTTTTCAAAATTTCAATTCTCAACATTATTAACCACTAGTTAACCAAACCGCGCATTATAATTTTTCAAGTAAAATAAGAAGAGAATTATAATTTTTCCTTGGAACAATACAAAGACATATTTCTTTGTGCGCAATTTTATATACGTTGCTATCTCATTTTTGGGTGTTTTAAATTATTTATCTTATTTCACTAATAATTTCCTTTATATAATACTATTTACGTTTATATATTTATTTAACTATATAAATTTAGAGTTCATGGAATTTTTCTTGCTTATAATTTAATTTTTTCACAATTATTACTTTAAAATATGAGCATATCAATTTGTTTAATTGATAAAATTAATAGCTTAAACTTTTTGTTGTATATCTACACAAAATATTTATATGAAAGGCATACAAATTAATATTTCGTAAAAAAATTACATTAAAAATTAGAAATAATAAATACACAAGAGAGCTCAAATATCAATTTTGTATAGAAACTGAATAAATTATGTAATTCAAACACTACATAAAGATGAAGAAGTTAAAAGCGAATATCAATGCAATATGTGGATGAGTTTTGATTTTCAATAAAGAATATGAAAAATTTGGACAATAAATGATAATAATTGTGACTTTTATTCTTATAAACTAATAAAATAAATAAGAAAAATAGGGAAAAAATTAACTTTTTTGGCTAGTGCAATATTTTTTTACCGTCAACTTTAATCATGGGTTCATCATGAAACATAATAAATATAAATGGATGTTAGAATTTTTTTGGAGAGTTACGTCTTTCCATTTTTAAAATTTATTTAGTGAGCAATTATCTTAGTCTTTAATTGACTAATTGATTAATTATGTAAATATTTTTTAGATTATTGAAAATTAGATAAAAAGAGAAATCTCATAATTAGGATAGTTAAAGGGATGGTTTAACTTTTCTCAAGCTATTTGAAATGATATTTCATTAGACTACTCTATTTTAATAAATTTTCATTCGTTAGGGGGAAAATGAAAGATTTGAGTGATAAATATTTTTGTCTTTAAATTTACAATAAATAATAGAAATAAGTGGAGTAGTAAAATTTGAGGTATTTAAACTCTTAAATAAATAATAGAAATTAATGAAGGGAATAGTAATTGACACATTTTTAATAGTAATTATAAATAGAAATATAGTGAAAATTACAACAATAAAAAATTAAAATAAATAAATAAGGATCACTGGCCAAAGAGAGGTGCCAAATCATTTTTTAATATTTTAGCTTTATATAATATATATATATATATATATATATATATATATATATATATAAATTTTTCATTCTTCTCGGAGAATGAAAGGTTGGAGTTAAATATTTAGGCCTTTAAATTTACAATAAAGAATATGAATAAGTAGAATAATAAATTTTGAGACATTTAAGTTTTTACAATATATAATAGAAATAAATGGAGAGAGTAATAATTGACACTTTTTTTTAATAATAATAATAAATTAAAATATAGTGAAATTTATCAAAAAAATAAATAGGATCTTTGTTTTTTTTTTTTTTTGAAAACGAAAGTATTGTATATAATGTTTATAGTTTCTTTAGTTTTTCATTAGAATTATACAAATACTCAAATTTGTTGTCAATTTTTTTAATTCATTGCATTTGCTTGGATAACGTTTTTTTTTTCTTTTTGTAAGTTATCAAATTTTCGCTCTTTAAAATGCTTCTAATCTTAGTGTCGTATTTAGGAATGCACTTCGGCATACAAATAAACAGTAACATCGAGTACATAATGTTCGTTTTAGAATGTTGCAAAAAATTATCATAATAAAAATTCAGAAGAACTAACCATAATTTAACCTAATGAATTATGTATGTACAACTATAGTCATATAAAAGAAAAAGAAAAAAAATCTTTATATTTTAAGTTCTTCAATAAAGTAC
>JAJONR010013800.1:0-19452 GCA_029582245.1 Solanum etuberosum
ATGCACAAGCTCGCCCCCCCCCCCCCCCCTGCCCCCACTTTTGTCTGTGAACTCCTGTTAGAATTCTGAGTTGTGTCTTTCTTTCGTTTGAGTTTTCTGTCTGTGGTTTTCCTAACCAAACTTTGATCCTTTATGTTGCAGTTCCCTTGGTCAAAACCTCCAAACAAGTACCTACGTATGGGAAATTTGCTTTGCAGTTTTCATTTCCATCTCCGGCCTGGTGCTATTTGCCTTTCTTATTGGAAATATGCAGGTAGCATTGTGGCTTTCATTTTTATGCTCATTGTTCTGGAAATTCTTAAATGGCATTTGACACACTTGACAATACACGAACGAGCCATGAAAATAAAAGCTTTCAAAGATTCTATCAAGAAAATAGAACTTGTATTGCAGAGTTCTCATTCTGGTGTATGACACCTCCTTTGTCTTTGATGTTGCAACCTCTTTAATTTAGTCTACTTGAAATATCAATTTATTTGCTGTAAAATTTTTGGTACGTCTTATGTGAGTAAAACAATCCCAGGCTCTAATCAGCTGAATACTTGTTTGTGATAGACATGTTTGCAGTCCTCAACAATGAGACTAGAGGAGATGAGGGTGAAAAGGCGAGATGCAGAACAGTGGATGTCACATCGGTTACTCCCTGAGAACCTCAGAGAGCGAATCAGGCGCTATGAGCAGTACAAGTGGCAGGAAACAAGGGGTGTTGAGGAAGAGAATCTGATTCACAACCTTCCTAAAGACCTCAGAAGAGATATAAAGCGCCATCTTTGTTTAGCTTTACTCATGAGAGTAAGTTTTGTCACTGTTGCCCTTTGACTGTGTTTCACCCTTATTTTGCGAATACAGATGTGATTTATTTCCCTCTAATGGTTGGCATCATAACTAAGATGAACCTTTTGCTATATATACAAGTGAGATTTTCCGAGAGTAATATAGTAAAAGATCTCTTTATCAGTTCCTGATATTGATTATGCATGAATATTTTAAGGTGCCAATGTTTGAAAAAATGGACGAACAACTCTTGGATGCACTATGTGACCGACTCAAGCCAGTGCTCTACACCGAGGACAGCTTCATTGTTCGTGAAGGTGACCCAGTTGATGAGATGCTGTTTGTAATGAGGGGCAAACTACAGTCTGTAACCACTAACGGAGGGAGGACAGGTTTTTTCAACTCCGAGTATCTAAAAGCTGGTGATTTTTGTGGAGAGGAGCTACTTACTTGGGCTCTTGACCCTCATTCATCAACTAACTTACCTATCTCAACCCGAACTGCACAAGCACTCTCAGAAGTTGAAGCATTTGCTTTAGTTGCTGATGATTTAAAGTTTGTTGCCTCTCAGTTTCGAAGACTACACAGTAAGCAGCTCCGCCATACTTTCAGGTTTTACTCAGGTCATTGGAGAACTTGGGCAGCTTGCTTTTTACAAGCAGCATGGCGCAATTATTGCAGGAAGAAGGTAGAAGAATCTCTTCGTGTAGAAGAAAGCAGGTTGCAAGATGCATTAGCAAAGGAAGGTTCCAGTTCACCAAGTTTTGGTGCTACCATCTATGCATCAAGATTTGCTGCTAATGCACTTCGCGCTCTGCGACGCAATAAAGCAAATAAAGCAAGAGTGCCAGACAGGATATCACCTATTCTGCTTCAGAAACCAACAGAGCCAGATTTTACTGCTGAAGATAAATAACTGCCATTAGTCAATGTAATGTGTGATAAATGATTGAGTTGCATTTTTGGCCATGTTTGTTGTGTATAATACACTTATAGGAGATTTCTTCAAGCCTAAAGGCTTGTTAGAATAAAAGCAATGGTATTTGTACAAAAGAAATGATGCTTCTACCCTTTTACCAAATTATTATAGAATCCACAACAATGACTACACCTCAATATCAACCAATTGAGGTCAAACCACACAACCTCAAGATCCATTTGGACCTATTTTATTCTGGTGCATGTCTCCATGTATTCACTGTTGTAAAACTTCCTTAACATTGATTAATTTCACGTTGATTGTTATCACCAACTTACTGCAATCCCCCTCCTTCATCAGAACCTAGGACGTGCAACGTGAGAAAATTCACACATGCAAAGTTCCTTTCTGTATTCTTTTGAGTGTAGATAAAGGCTAATGGTGATAGCTTGGTAGAGTCAACCAATTGGTTTAAAATGTAATCCACCCCAACAGTCTTTCACCAGATAGAAAGAGCTAACAAGCAATATCATCCATTGTGACTGCTAGGTGCGGAGGTACACTTGATTTCAGCCTAATGCTTCTATTGGGTTACCAATGCTACGACTTGGAATAAGCCATTTAACTTAAGCCCCAGATCATCAGAGTGCACGAGATTTGTAAATTCTTTATTGGGCATTACTATGGATTTGTCTCTTCATAAATGAGCAACGGGTTGTGGTTGCTTCTCTTGGACAACGACAATGTTCAGCCAGCCTTCATGCACCTAGACTATTTCACTAGGTATCAAGTAACTCATATGGTAACCCATCAAAATTAAGGCTGATGGGAAGAAATCACCTAGAATTTTATTCTCTGCTAAAATGAGAACCATGGTCTAATATTGTTCTTCAACTGTTAAAACAATACAATTGTGAAATACTAATTGTTTGGTTTCACTGAATATTGATGTATGTACATAGCAGAAGAAACGGTCACGGTGAAGCAGAAGATGTACAAGAGTAGGGAGAACATATAAGCAGCTGCTCATATGGTCGAACCAACTAAAAGTCGTGGCTGGATAAAGCAAGAGGCTTAAATTCTGCATTTGACTTCGTGGAGTGATTGCTCAATATTCTGTGTAAGAAAGAGGCAGCTTCCACAATGCATTTACCCTTGTTCAACATGATACAACTTGTCCTGCAATAAGAAAACAGATTAAACATAGTCGTGCTGTTGAAGAACATTCTCAGGTAAAAGGGGAAAAAAGGTCGAGTTTCTACTACAGTTCTAATACGAGTTTAAAACAGCAAGTATTTGAGATGGTTTGGAAGGGTTAGGCGGGAAAGATAGTTTGAGGATAAATGGTTAGACAAGGGCTTTATTTCTTTGCCAACACTGGATGAAGTTTATCTTTTTAGAAGATAATTTAATGATTGGGAGGCGGATGAAATCAGTGAAATATTTAATTATTGAAGCCCATCAAACTGGATGATAACAGCAAGAATAGGATGATTTGGTTAGCTGATAAAAGTGGTGTACTCTCTGAGAGAAGTTGTTACATGAGGTTACAGAAGCAAGCTGGAAACTCTGAGGTTGATTGGCCATGGAAAATTAATCCCCTCCAAAGGTTTCTTGTTTTAGGTGGGTGACTGCCAAGAGTGCTTGTTTAACACAAGACACCATACAGAGGAGGGGTACTTCAATGTATAGCAGATGCTTTTTATGTGAGAAAGCAGGAAACACCACTAATCATCTACTGCTGTATTGTGATTCAACCTGGCAGGTTTGGACATAATTTCTGTGTGTTTTTGGTGTGCAGTGGGTGATGCCAAAGGATGTTAAGAGCGTCATGCCAAGTCGGCAGGGAGATAGAATTCAGAACCAGTTGAAGCAGATATGGAGGACTGTCCCATAGTGTATCATGTGGAATATTTGGCTGGAAAGAAATAAGAGATGTTTTGAAGAGAAGAAACAACATCGGTACTGGAATCTAATTGCATCTGCCGTCTGTTTGGTGGTGCAGGAAACACAGGATAGAGAATATGGAACATCTTTTTGAGCTTTGAACTCCATGATGTAATGCAGTCATTGTAATACTTTTTTTGTACTCTTCTGCAGTACCTTCTTGGTACTAGCTTTTAGTGAAACTATCTTTACCTTATAAAAAATACTACTCTTTGACTGATTTAAAGGAAAGATATCTTTCTTGATTGTATATGAGCTAGTAAGTCCTACTCAACACCAGTCCCATATCTCATGCCACAAACTAAAAGGGGCAGTCCTTCCTAGTACCAGTTTAAGCAAATGAATACCAAGTTCAACAGAAATGGAAGAGTTACTCTTACAAAGTTGGGCATAATACCTCCATAATTATTTCCATCGTCCAATTAATTTGACTTTTAATTGTCAAATTATTCATGGTTCCTCAAATGAAGAAGGGGCACCTTGTTACATCATCTAGTTCTCTTTGTACTTGGTTTTCTTTAGAGCTTTATCCATTATTGACAAATGACAAGTATAATGATATATCCATGCATTAACAAGTTTCTACACCTCAAAACTAGTTAAACTTATGCATATGTGCTGAGAGAATTTCAGTTTTTTCAGAAATAACTGATCCAGAAAAAGAGCATTCAAGTGTTTGACTTGATAACTTATGTCACGTTTTAATGTTAGAAGTTGCAACACATTTTAATTTAAGTATATTTAGCATTTGGTTCAAACAAATTAATGAATAATATATTTGTCACTAATAGTTTTTAACCTTGTTCTTACTCAGGGAAGTGCAACAAAATATCACGGAAATAAAGAAGCAGCCAGACTATAACCTCCTCTACTCCCTACTCAATTCCTAAAAGCTCAAAAGGAAAGATAGGAATCAAAATCCCCCCACCCACCCACACAGATATAGACACAAACGCATACTGGCAACGAGATTACTGACCTCATTCCTTCTGCCACATCAGTAAGCTCAGCTCTAGTAGGCACTCCAGACCTGACGAGCGACTCCAGGACTTGTGTTGCCCAAATGACAGGAACATGAGCAGCTGTGCAGACAGAGATTATCTCCTTCTGTATATATGCCATGTTTTCCCATCCACACTCTACAGCAAGATCTCCTCTGGCAATCATTATGCCTAAAGGATTTGGCATTTTCATTGCCTCCAGTAGTAGGAGCGGCAATTTCTCAAATCCTTCTTTTGTCTCGATCTTTAAAGAAATCCCCAAGTCCCTTCTTTTCCGCTTCTCAAGTTCTTGGCGCAACAGTAGAATGTCACGGACATCTCTGACAAATGATACACCCACCATGTCTGCATGGTTGGCCACAAAGTCAAGATCTATAAGGTCCTTTGAAGTGAGGCCTTCATACCGAATATTGCTCCGCGGAATATTTATGGACTTCTCTGATCCAAGTTTACTACCCCTGGGACCTGCATGGGTGATTGACACAAGAATTTCCGAAGTGCTAGTTGCTTTAATAATACCCCATATCTTCCCATCATCAAAAGCAATAGGTTCCCCAGGCTTCACTGAATCAAAAACATATTCAGATGAGCAGGCTATCCTGTGCGCACCAGTGGAAGAAGTCAAATTGTTTTTTTCATTTTGACCATCTCGTGATATACTCAGCAAGTCATCAACCCTTAATTTGATAAATTGCTTGAGGGGAGGAATATTTACTACATGTCCAGCTGATAATTTCCTTCTCTTGTCCTTGATAAACAATTTTGCACCTGACTTGACATAAGCAGCCTTACTGCACTCAGCCATATATCCGACGCCTGAGAAAATAGGATACCTGCTTATGATCTTAAGTGTCCTTTGTTTTCTACGAGCATCAAATAATGTCACAACATCATTAACCTCGAGCTTACTAAGAAGTTCTTCACCGTCCACATGTAGAATAGCATCAGGGGATACATGGGCAGGTGGAGAACCAGCTCCTGGGCTTGAGAGCCAAACTAGGGCAGGATATATCACTTTCCCATAAGCATTCTTCTTGGGAGATATTTTCAACACACATGGACCAGCCTGCAGTTTTCCAGTTCGAAGCTTGGGCCCAGCTAAGTCCATGAGAATTCGACAAGGCTTTTCAAGAATTTGAGAGCTTCTTTTCACCCTTCTGATAATCTCACTCCAAATTTCAGGGCTTCCATGAGCACAATTGATACGAACAATGGTAGTTCCAGCATTTAGAAGATCTTTCATTAATGTTTCACTTTCTATAGCTTCTTCACCCACTGTTACCATGATATGAGTGTTTCTCTTCTCTGGCAATCTGCCCAATAACAGGTCCGCAGTATGGGATGCCCTCCTCCTTAGTGTATTAATAGAAAATTCCCCCTTCATTTGTTTTTCCAGACTTTTTGTTGAAGAGATTCCTTCACTATAAGAGATAGTATGACTTGAAGAATCATATTTTACGTTATCTAACAGCCGGATGCCTGCAGAAAGACTTGCTAGAACATGTTGATTTATTGTGTCTAAATTCAGGAAACAAATGGAAGAAAGTTCTTCTTTAAGCTGCTCTATGTTGAGGCTTTTCAAGGCCAAATAATGAATCAGGTTTGTCGCACTGACCAAGTAATTTCTGTCATTCATGGAACCACAAGTTAGTTGCAGGAAAGATGATCAAGCAGGGAGAAAATAGCAATAGAGTTGCTGATGGAAAAGCTGAATGTATAGTAGGTACTTTAATCACATTATGCATAATGCTTCAAGTTTATTTTAGAACACTCAAGATACAATAAATGAAAGTACCTAAAGAAACCAAACAACCTCAATGATAAAAAGGAAAAGACAAGATTGATTGTTCGTACTATACTGGCTAAATTTTCCATGCTGGCAATGTTCTCATTTTATAACAATAACCCTCCCATTAGTTCTTTGAACACATCCTTTCTACACGTTTCAATTTACATTGTTATTTCTTGTCTTATGATAACTTTATCTGCTGGTATTTCTCCTTTGGCAATCTGAGAGATGAAAAAAAGTGAGGATACACAGGACTTTATCATCTTGCAATATAAATGGTACATACATTTTATCACCTTCACTGAAAAGGAAAATATTAGAGAAAACATACTTGTGGGACATTTTAAGTTTGGAAGCGTTCCATTGTTCCATTGCCAGTACATGCAAATGAACTGCCATCAGCTTAGCAAGTAGGCCGTCTTCTTTACCATTGATCTCATAACTTCTAAGAATACCTTCACCACATGGCAACAAGGAAAAAGTTGTTCCCATCTCTGGTGCACAAGAACTCCCATCTTCTTTCTGACCAACGATGACCGGATAATCAATATAGTAATCTGAGCCTTCTTTTTCAGCATCATCCTTTTCATTTGGAATAGCAAAGACAATGTTCTTTCTGGCAAGGTTTCCATTATTACTGGCTACAAATTTGGCAATATGTTCCCTAAAGCCAGGAATTTTGAAAAAAGGTTGTGGAATTGAGTACTTCCTCGACAGGTTGGAAGATCTAACAACCAAGAATGAAGCAACTTGAAAGCCCTGCAGAAAGGAATGTTCAGCAATGTTACAAAAGAGTGAAACTAGGATATAGCAACAAATAATTAGGGACTGTGAAAAGCATAGCCTCAAAGATACCAAAGGATATTGATAACCTTTAGCTAGCAGAGGTTAGCACAAGGTACGCAAACTCCAACACAAGTTCATTTTCTGATACTTAATTGAACTAAACATTGTGCTATATTAGTATCCTTGTCAAAAGAGGATTACTTACATTATTTGACACTGCAGATTGATTGGTGAATATGGCAACAGAAGCTACACCACCCAACATCTAGAGACAGACGTTGATAAAGTTCACAGGCAGAGGACAGCTAAAAAATCTGCAGAGTAGAAGCAAAGCATTTCAGAATTGAAGTCTCGCAGGCGTGTTTAACAATTGTTTTTGCTATAGAGGAACCAGAAAATAACACAATATCTAAGCTTTAATGCTCCATATGAATGCAAATGATTTGAAGCCATCTATTAACACACAAATTGTACAAGTAAACACAAATAGAAACTCTCCTTGTTAACACCAAATCATTTTTGTGACCATTTTCAATTAGAACTCCTTTTCTATTTAGGTGTTTTCATTTGAAATCTTGTATGCTTAGCCAATCAGCTGCTATAGATGCATTCTAAATAAAGGATAACAACACCAACTTGAAACTCTATTTGATTCGATTGAAGTCTTAACACATAAGTCTGAGGAAAAAGAAACAAAAACACTATACCCTAACTTGCTCTAGGTTCAATAGAGCATGATAGCATAATCTTGAGTCCATTTTTCCCAACAAAGTACAGAATTCTGAGAAATCACTACTGTTTCTACCTATTGAAGACACTTTATTCTCTTATAGTACCAATTCCGTACCCAGATTAACACATGCTAAGAAGAAGAAGGAAAGAAAGAAAGAAACTTTTGGTGATTCAAATGAAATCTTTGTATAAAATTCATAAAAACAGAAAAAGTATAGAAAGATTAAAGAATTGCAGAAAGGTGGAGAGAAATTACCAGGGAAGGGATTGGCTATTACTGGAAAAATGAATGGGAAAGTAAGGAGAGAAAAGGGAGTGTGGAGGGCGCGTGCCAGATTCAGTGTAAGGGGATGAAGATTCTTCAGCCCTATCATTTCCTATACGGCATCAACATGTGCCACAAATTGTTAGGTGGAATTTGAGTAGAGTAATTTGCAAAACTAATGTATCCAAAAAAAATAAAAATTAATGGAAAAGCCACAAATATATCCCTTAAAAGTTGAGTTCATTATGTCACTACCGTTCAAAAAAGTGTTCATTTATGCCATTATATTTTAACATACCACTTTGTATTCGTGGCCAACTATGATAGAAGCATATCACTAATTAAATTAAGAAAAATACAAAATTCATCTAAATTTAAAATAAATAAAAAAGGACCCAAAGTAAACCTACATCCCTCTTAACCCAAAATCAACCATTATCTTCTTCTCAAAGACTCACATTTGAGTGAGGGGTGGACGTGTATCCATTAACTTCGAAAAATATTATATATATATATATATATATAAGGATTATATAATTAATTGTGCACCCTGAAACACGAAAACTGAGTTGGTGCATTGGTCCAACACTGATCACTGTGCTTCTTTGCAATCAAGTGTTTGCTTCTGCTCACAAACAAGAAATTAAAAGACAGAATATATATATATAAAAGAAAATTCAAAGGTAAGGACGACATGAAATTGATAGACTTTAGGACGTCAAGTCCAGGTACAATATTATACAAACAATCCATAATGGACACAAAGCAAGAAACTTAAAAAAGGGGGGAAAAAAATATGAACCGTCAAAGTAGTGAACTATAAATACTATTTCCATCTCTGGTGCCTAAAGATTTCTTCAACTCAACTATAATGATGCTTATGTTATCTGTACTGCCCCGTGAAATCGCTAACTCTGCAAGTAAGGCTGCTGCCTTTGCTGCAACATTTTCTTTCATGACCTTATTGTGAGATGGCTCAATCCCATTTTTGCACCTTCTAATCTGACCATTTAAGCATCTTCTTGTAAAATCACAAGCAACATCATTAGGAATAACATCCCACAGACCATCACTGGCAAGTATTAAGAACTCATCTCCATCACTTCTTTTGCTCACTGTGACTTCTGGCTCTGGTATTACATACGGTTTTAGGTAGTTATCCCCTGCATTAACTCTATTGTCAAATTGAATATTCAAGAAAGAAATTCTATATGTAAGCTTACGTCTTCGTTTTTGGTGTGTCCTAGACAGAAATTAGGATACATGATCATTTAATTTTGATTTGATTTGATTTGATACGAAACATAATCTAGACGTACCTATGGATCTAGAAGTAGCCAGTACTCCTAATACTCTATGCCCATTCCAATTGATGACCTTCCCGCCTGACTTCTCAATTCTCTCCAGTTCATCAGGTCTGTCCGGCTGTGTACAGCAAAGTCAATTTACACAATTAATAAAGAATTACTCCATTCATTTCATATAAGTGCACCTGTAGACCGACAAAAGTTCAGGTTTTAGTTACTCTCTTCGATTCAATATGTTTGTATTACTTTTATTTTTAATTCGCTGAAGAAGAATGTTTCTCAACTCTTTTGTAGTAACTCTTTAATTCTAACTTTCCACGTAATGTATTTAAGATCAAACGAACATTTTTCAAGTAACTTTCATTAGATACCAAAGTTGTTACAACAGCTAAGATTCCAAATTTTCGAAATACCTTATGATCATTAGATAAGGCCAATGCAACTCCACCTCGTGAAAGTACAGCTCTCGAATCCCCACAATTTGCAACTATAACCTCTTCCTTCCCCACCACCGCCACGACTGCCGTTGATCCGATGGTCGCCACTTCCGCCCCATTAATCCTGTTCACTTCTTCATCCATCTTATAAAAACTCGACGTCATCACTTTCGCCCAATTTATTTCTTCTAATTTCCCATCTTCTTCAAGAATTACTTCCGTCAATAACTTGTGCAACAAGTCACGGCAGGCATGAGCTACACATGACCCTCCATGTCCATCATAAACACCGAAAAAATCATAATTCGTCAATAAATCCAGCTTCACTGACAGAGCATCCTCCATTTCTCTTCTTCCACCGATCAAAGAGATAGATCCATGTGAATAGCTCGTAATGGATCGTAAATCCTCTGTTTCCTTGCTCACTTCATCGACATTACTGGAAGTTCTGGTCAAAACGACATCGTTTTCTGAATGCTGCTGCTGATGATCAGAAGTTGTCGTACTCATGGTGAATAACAGAGACACTACAACCTCCTTTTTCTCTCTGTATTCTTCTCCATTTCTGGTTTTCTCATCATCATCATTCGTTACTCCAATATTCTGATGCCGTTTCTTTTTGTAGCATTTGTAGTTAGTGCTAGAGATGTCAGGCATTAATGTCCTGCACAATCGCTTCAATTGCTGACTACCGTTAAGGCGAGAGCACTTTTGCTGTTTCGCATTGAGATTAAAATCTTCCATTGCACCTGATTCCGACAATGTGGTTTGCCGGAAAACATTTTCCGGCGATGCACCATAAAATTTATCATTAGTCATTGTTTGAAGGCTGAGAATATGACAAACACATTGCAGCCAGTAGGTGATTGATGGGAGAATATATAGCAACTTATTTGTATGGTTGTTCTCTATTGTATTGTTAATTTAAATAGTATTATTATGTTTGTTTTTACGGTTGATGTATCTATCGCAAAATTCATTGCTGTGTGATTGTTGTTATTTTAATATTTTCTGCTTATTTTTACTTACTCCCTCGGTACACTTTTTGAATTTTGAGATTCAAATAATTCTATTTTTTTCATAGATTCTTTAAATATTTTGAATTATCAATTATTGTGACTTAAAAGCGTAGTTTATAATTATAAAAATTTCATTTCAAAAAAATTAAAGATTCCGTATGCAAATTTCCAATCAAACTTAAATTGTTTGACTCTCGAAAAACGAAATGCTACATAAATTGAAAGAGAGGGAGGAACTATTATATAATAATTCTATTTCATTCTTTACTTGCAGTAGTTGCTCTATCATATACTCAACCTTTTTTTATAAATTTATCATTATGTAATAATATAATCCATTCAAATATTTTATTTATTAAAATAATACAAGATGGTCCAAAAATGGAAAGAAAGAATGAAAGAGCATGTGAAATTTGAAAAAACAATGGGAATGGGGTGGTGGGAACAGAGCTTAAACGAATTAATTTCATACACGTGTACGGTGGCGATGGAGTAGGAGATAATAGGTGGCTAAAAGATGTTGGATTAATTGATGCGGTTTTATGGAAATTAGGAGGACCACTGCATACGTGTCGTTAAATTGAGTGGAGAGTTTGTGGGGACCATACTATGGATTTGTCAGAATCAGAGGATGGAGATTTTATGAGACACGTGTTAGTTAGCAACGGATTTTCTTAAAATTGGACTTGTTTTTACGTGTCTGATTTTCAATTAAATAATGTCATATCTTCCGTAAATCTCACTCTACTTTTTTTTTTTATTACTATAATAATATATTTGTCTTAAAAAGATATTTATTCAAGTAGAAATAACTTCATCTCGAGGGTCACTCTATTTAACTAACGTTTTTTTACCATTTGTTGAAAAATAATTTGGAATCTCTTATATATGTCACAAACATGCACTCCATGCTTAACAAGTGACTGGAAAGGTTTGACTAGATGACCTTTCAAGACAAATATCAAATGGAAGAGAGACTATAAGTACTAATAAGTTAATACTAAATCAAGATTTATATATATTGACAAACCAAAAAACAACCAACTGCTTTGCTCTGTTGAGTGTGGACTGATAAATTGCTAAAATATGGACAGAATCGTATCGTATAGAAATATCTAACAGAAATTCAGGTAAAGAGATCAACCGCGGTACAAGACACCACATTCCAATAACAGAAATTTAGGTAAAGAGAACATGTTCAGATTACTAACTGTTTAGATCAATTACTCCAATAGCAGTACATAAGTATCTTCCTTAGTCTATACAATATAAGTTTCTCATATGCACAAAATCATCTTGAATCCCAGCCGAAGTAAAGAAGAGATGCCAAAATATGGTCTAGCTTCTTCTTTTTTTTCCATTCAGAAATATTTTCGCTTATCAAAACACCCCGTGAATCAGGATTTCTTCGCCCTAGAGAAGTCCATCCATGGATACTGCAGAAGATCATGAACAAAATCAGTTAATATGAATACTCTTCGAGGGAGGGGGCAGGAGTCATGAAGTACCTTTTCCATAATAAACTTTAGCATCTCCTGGTTTTGCATCTCGTCTAGTGTTGGAAGACCCATTGCTTCCTGTCGCTGATCAAACTGCAGATGTATTATCCATCACACATTTAGAAGGCATCAATATCCATAAATACAACAAGAAAGTCAGTTCTTGTGATTATGAATTTTCACTAAAAGAAGAACCAGTAAACAAGTAAATCAAACATCACTAGACTTGTCCCTTCTACAAAATGAAGATAACAGCAATACCACTCCCAAGGTAAAAGCATGTTCAAGTCCAGTAATTAAGTATGGCAAGTGGGCAGATGAAGCTGGTAGACACAGCTTAGCATCATCAACAATAGCTATAGGAGAAGTAAACCTCCTATGCAAACAATCACCTGTCATAACAACAAGGAGACAGTTCATTTATTTAAATACCATAGCATTCAGGGCTCCCAGATTATGTTATAATCCAATTGAGAGATAGGGCAAAAAATGGAACCTCTACGACCTGAAGAACAAAATTCTACTAATTTTACAGAACAATCAATGCCGGTCAGCATTGTGGCCCTTTAGAGTTTAGTTTCTTTCTTGTGCCATACAAAAGATTCCACTAAAAAAATTGTATAACCAAGTATCTATGTTTTTCTATAAAGCACCTTCAATACTTACCTTTCATAACTAACCTCAAATCCAAATGTACATTTTGATTTCATAATTGTGAACCGAAATATACTAGAAGAATTTTAGGCTCAAAAGTAGCTTCCTAAACTCCAAATCTGAAGTTTTTTCTCATAAACACATTTCTAATCTAAGTTTCTACAAACTAAACCAGAAGTACTTTTTTGGGCATTTACCAAGCATGTCAAGTAAAGGTGTCAAGAAGGGACCCATTTTCTCAAATGCAAAAGGAAATTTTGGGGGATACTAGTAGAGCACAGAGTAATGGTAAATTTGTACTAATGTGGCTAACAAATGACTCATAAGATATAGGATAAGCACAAATTATGCAGTACCTACCATGTCAGTGATGCTAGAAACTTCCATATGAATACCATAAATGAGGGTTTACTTGGCAGAAATAAGTAAAAATGAAGTGACACCAGAATTCCGACTTAAAAAGGTGTTACCATAGCAGAACAATTTCAACTAACAATAAAACCGTACCATAATAGTTTCAACACTAGATCGAGTCTCCGGGTCCAATTCTGATAGCCTGGTAACTTCAGGTTCAACTTTCTCGGTATCGAGTTCAGGTTCACCTTTCACTACCCATTTCCACCAGTGCATCTGGTCTATCTTGGTAAGGAGTACAGAGATGGATTTCTGATCCTCTGCAAAGATGTCGGCAATAGTTAGTTATTGATCTTATGTTCCTCAAAGTAAAGCTGCATTAGCTGTTCTCGCACAGATTATAGTAATATTAACTAGCAAACTATTGGATTAATAGGTACATGCCCATACTTTGAAACTATGTATCACAGTGAAAATCAACTGCAGGGTGCTAATAACAGCAGATGTAAATAGAAAAAAAATTCAAGCAACCATGCATCAATACATGACAGCAACTTACCTAAGGTCCAGAAACAATCCTCAACTTTGACAGGTCGATAGAGTTCTCCCTGCCACCACAAAGAGGATGAATGTTAATATACAGGCTCAGAAGGAAATCATACAAATCTTACACATTTTGAAACGGAATAACAGCAAATGATATCTCTGAATGACTAGAAACAGGAGAACATACTAACATCAATTATCGGAGGCTGACCCTTTAGTCCGACAGTAAGATGGTTCATTTTTATATCGCAAACAATAAACCGTGATTTTGTTCCCTGAGGTACAGGAATGTTGACATTAACCTCCCGTACGGATTGACCCCAAGAGTAGTTGTCCAGATCAAGGCCATTGCCTATGTTGGGAGCTGTGTACATATCAGCAGAAAGAACAATAAGCTACTGGTGATGCAAAACAAACAAGGTTGTTCGGTAACACCAATTAACATATAACGTTGGAATATGATGAGAACAAAGAATAACCAAGTGTAATATGGAGTTTGGAATTTCAAGAAAATAGACAACGAACAATGGTATAGCAGAGAATTGGAGTTAAAGGACCTTCTGCAAAAAATATAAACGGTATGCCACAAGCGTACACACCTACACAGCTTAGAAAAAGGAATACTAGTACAAACTGAATACGGTCAACCTTCTGATGACATAAAAGGTAAGAAGACCAAGTCCAGCGACAAATAAAGGAGACAACAAAAGAAAGCCACAACATCGACCCTCCCTCAGCAGATTGGCACAATTTAAATGAAAACCACATAAGTCCTCTGCTATCAAATTCCAAATTCCCAGAGAGCAAGAGTAGGGCTTCAATCATGTGCTAATGGATATTCTTATTTTTTACCTTTGATCAAACTATTGTATGTTCTTTTTATCAGAAACTTAGAATCAAAACATACTTGATAAATGATAACATCTGAAACCACTTAGCCAGTAACTTTCACTAAAATGTTGTACAAATATAACTCTAAAGATCAAGAATGAAGCTTCGACTGGGCTATTTGATACACTTATTTGTTTTCAGAACATTAGGCTCTAAACACACTTGGTAAGTGCAAACATTTGAAACGACTTAGCCATCAACTATCATTGCTTTACAAATCTAACTCAAATAAACTTTACTTATGACTAATAACCATAAAAATATATATCAGATGATATTCAAGATCAAGATTCAAATCAATAATTATTTTATTTTTTCCCTGAGTGGTAATCTCGAAACCCAAGGTTCAAGGGAGTGGAATTGAAGCACAAGTTAGGACAATCAGTATGTAACCATTGTGTTAACTCATTTCCCAAAATTCCTACCCGAAAGCTACACGCCTCTAACTAAATACTCCTCTAAATCACCAGGGGAGAAAAGTAAAACACAGATGAGACATTTTGTTAAAAAAATAAAATACCTAGAAGCCCCTTCTTGTTCTCTTCAATGGCCTCAGTAGCGTTAATCGCCTCCTTAACCTCCTGTACGGATTGATCCCAAGAGTAGTTGTCCAGATCAAGGCCATTGCCTATGTTGGGAGCTGTGTACATATCAGCAGAAAGAGCAGTAAGCTACTGGTGATGCAAAACAAACAAGGTTGTTCGGTAACACCAATTAACATATAAGGTTGGAATATGATGAGAACAAAGAATAACCAAGTGTAATATGGAGTTTGGAATTTCAAGAAAATAGACAACGAATAATGCTATAACAGAGAATTGGAGTTAAAGGACCTTCTGCGAAAAATATAAACAGTATGCCACAAGCGTACACACCTACACAGCTTAGCAAAAGGAATACTAGTTCAAACTGAATACAGTCAACCTTCTGATGACATAAAAGGTAAGAAGACCAAGTCCTGGGACAAATACATTTCCCAGAATTCCTAAGGAAAGCTACACGCCTCTAACTAAATACTCCTCTAAAACACCAGGGGAGAAAAGTAAAACACAGATGAGACATTTTGTTTTAAAAAAATACCTAGATGCCCCTTCTTGTTCTCTTCAATGGCCTCAGTAGCGTTCTTGGCCTCCTTAACCTCCTGTACGGATTGACCGCAAGAGTAGTTGTCCAGATCAAGGTCATTGCCTATGTTGGGAGCTGTGTACATATCAGCAGAAAGAGCAATAAGCTACTGGTGATGCAAAACAAACAAGGTTGTTCGGTAACACCAATTAACATATAAAGTTGGAATATGATGAGAACAAAGAATAACCAAGTGTAATATGGAGTTTGGAATTTCAAGAAAATAGACAACGAATAATGCTATAGCAGAGAATTGGTGTTAAAGGACCCCCCCCTTTCTGCGAAAAATATAAACAGTATGCCACAAGCATACACACGTACACAGCTTAGATAAAGGAATACTAGTTCAAACTGAATACAGTCAACCTTCTGATGACATAAAAGGTAAGAAGACCAAGTCCTGCGACACATAAAGGAGACAACAAAAGAAAGCCACAACATCGACCCTCCCTCAGCAGATTGGCACAATGCAAATGAAAGCCACATAAGTCCTCTGCTATCAAATTCCAAATTCCCAGAGAGCAAAGAGTAGGGCTTCAATCATGGGCTAATGGATATTCTTATTTTTTTCTTTGATCAAACTATTGTATGTTCTTTTTATCAGAAAATTAGAATCAAAACATACTTGATAAATGATAACATCTGAAAACACTTAGCCATTAACTTTCACTAAAATGTTGTACAAATATCTCGATCAATGGGCTATTTGATACACTTATTTGTTTTCAGAACATTAGGCTCTAAGCACACTTGAAAAGTGCAAACATTTGAAACCACTTAGCCATCAACTATCATTGCTTTACAAATCTAACTCAAATAAACTTTACCTATGGCTAATAACCATAAAATATATATATCAGATGATATTCAAGATCAAGATTCAAATCAATAATTATCATATCTTTTCCCTGAGTTGTAATCTGGAAACCCAAGGGTTCAAGGGAGTGGAATTGAAGCACAAGTTAGGACAATCAGTATGTAACTATTGTGTCCATTCCTCTCAATTCATAACTCATTTCCTAGAATACCTACAGGGAAGAAAAGTAAAACACAGATGAGACATTTTGTTAAAAAAAATAAAAATACCTTGAAACCCCTTCTTGTTCTCTTCAATGGCCTCAGTAGCGTTATTGGCCTCCTCTACCTTCGTCTCGTTAGAAGGCTTTGGTGATACAGGTGACGATGACGGTGGTTTGTCATCTTGCTCATTGTATTCGGAAATGATCACCATTGATAAACTCAAGAGTCAGTTCAGAGTTTCAGGGTTTTGGGGGTGGATTTTTGAATTATGAAGAATTGAGGCTGATTATATATGTATAGAGGGAAATGAAAAATGGAGAGACAAATGTAACAACAGGCAGCCTATAGAATATTCCAGAAGATCGAGTTCAAAATGCAAATAAAAATGGACTAAGAGTTGATACATGGTGCAACCCATTACAACGGCTCCAAATCTCGTTCCACAATCCTTACCTTAACTCTTCTCTCCATCGATCATGGTACATGTCATTAATCACCCTAGTAAACGCTATAGATATTCCTCTCGCCTCCAAGAATCTCCAAAGAACATCTCTTGAGACTTTGTCGTGTTTTTTCTAGGTCGATGAATCTCTCTATAGGGCTTCTCTATTCTCCTAACCAAATGAATGACTTCTATAGTTGAGCGTGTCTGCATAAATCCGAACTAATTCACCCTAGTATCACCATCCTCTATCAAAAAATTAGCATGCTTGTGATGAATTCATCTGTGTACCACTTGTTATATTGTCTAAATTAGGCATAAATTTTGATTGTAACGTCTCCCTTCCTTTCCCTCACTATTTCTCCTATGCTCCTTTAGTTTGAAATATTGAACGAGTTTTCGCTATTAATGTCAACAAAAGAGATAATGACAACGATAGCCTAAGTTTTATTTATTAGCATGATTTATCAATTTAGGCAAAAACATGGCAAATCAATTTATCAAGTTAGGACTATATATCTAAAGTTGAAGAAAATTTCCTTCATATCTTGATATTTATCATATTTATATGATACACTTTAACATCACTTTTGAAAGGTCAATTGCATTACCACTTTTGAAATTCAAAATCCAAAAGGTGTTTAAATGAATTAGGTATTTGTGTAATAGCGTGGAAACATCTTTGGGAAGCTAAATAAAAATTTTGATATATGTTTTCTTGTATATCAATGTATATTGTCTCTGTATATCGGTGTATTTGATGTGTATTTTTGTATAATCATGATAATATATATTTTATATATGTAATATTCACACATGATATACATGATTGTGTTAATGTTTTGCAATTCCATTAAAAATCTGAAATTCCAAATCAGCTCAAATCATATCTAATCTTCCTCATATTTACTATATAATTTTGTCTAGGTATTTTCAACGGATTCCAACCACATTCACTCAACAACAAAAAAAAAACTGTTGAAAAAATTAAATTAGAGTTTAGTTGTGATTTCAAGAGTTTTTATAAGATTTTGTCAGTGATGAACTAAGCAAATTTTGTGATAGTTGTGGAGAAATAAATTATCTAAAAATGTGGCAAAATTCGAGCTTCCCGATGACCTGATTTTTTTCCGATGAAAGAGGAAATTGAGGGATTGGTGGAGAAAGAGATATAGGGTGGAATTGAGGAAAAATGTTAAGAAAGAGGAAGATGAAATCATAAGAGTTATTTGTTGTCAAATTATGCATTTATTTAGGATACATAAACAAATTTCACTCGTCTCCCTCCTATCTTGCTCACGTATCTGGTATCCCAGATACATATATCTAATGTTAGATACATGTATTTAGTGTGATTCACATGTATCTGGGATACATAGATAAATTTCGCTTGCCTCCCTCCCATTTTTGGTCACCTCTCTTCCTATTTCAGCTTATGAGGTTGCAAAGAACATGTATCTAGGTGCATCTGACTTGAAATCAAGTATAAAATTATTAATTAGTCAGATAATATGCGACTATTTCAAATCATAGGGAGAATTAATAAATATGACTGAAATGTTTGCGTAATTAGGTAGCTTTCATATCTTTTAAGTTATATAAGGTGTCAAATTCTCTTCACTGAATTAACACTATTGCTTGCAGTCACTAAGTGAAAGCCCATCCAATATATAGCTCATGCAATTCTCTTATGATGTTTGCATTTAGATGGAACAAATTCTTCTAGTTCTCAGTTTGCATGAATAATTAGATAATTAACCAACATGGGCTGTGGTGCACTGGTGGAAGTGTTTCACCCTTAACCAGAAGTCTCGGGTTCGAGCTTGGGTATGGAGACAATTCTGTTGGGAGTGCCATCCTCGAATGGACCCTGCAGAGCGCGATCTGGGTTTAGTCGGAGCTCCAATGTAGACTTCGAACACCGGGTGGGAAACAAAAAAAAAAA
>JAJONR010013801.1:0-10318 GCA_029582245.1 Solanum etuberosum
TTGTATATGTAGATGACATTGTCATTACAGGAAGTGATTATGCACGGATCTCATCCCTCAAGTCTTTCCTGCATATGAGATTTCATACGAAGGACTTGGGACAATTAAAATACTTTCTAGGAGTAGAAGTAAATCGAAGCAAGAACAGAATTCTTCTATCTCAGAGAAAGTATATTCTTGACCTACTTGCAGAGACTGGAAAGTTGGCAGCAAAACCCTGCAATACCCCAATGATTCCCAATGTGCATCTTATGAAAGATGATGGTGATCCTTTTGATGATCCAGAGAGATACAAGAGGATAGTTAGGAAGTTAAACTACCTCATTGTGACTCGTCCATATATTGCATTTTCTGTAAGTATTGTTAGCCAATTCATGTCTGCACCTACGGTCAAACATTGTGCAGCTTTGGAACAAATTCTATGTTACTTGAAAGGAGCTCCTGGAGTCGGCTTATTGTATTATAATCATGGACATACTCGTGTTGAGTGTTTTGACGATCCTGATTGGTCTGGATCCAAAATTGATAGAAGGTCTACTACAGGCTATTGTGTATTCGTTGGAGGAAACTTAATATCATGGAGGAGCAAGAAGCAAAATGTTGTATCTCGATCCAGTGCTGAATCTGAGTACAGAGCTATGTCACAGTCTGCATGTGAGATTATGTGGATACACAATCTTTTAACTGAAATTGGATTGAAACATCATACACCAGCAAAACTTTGGTGTGATAATCAAGTTGCTCTTCATATTGCCTTGAATCTGGTGTATCATGAAAGAACTAAACATATTGAGGTTGACTATCATTTTATTCGTGAGAAGATTCAGGAAAACTTCATTTTCACTGGCTATGTGAAGACCGGAGAGCAACTAGCTGATTTGTTCACAAAGGCACTAAATGGAGCTCGAGTTAATTATCTATGCAACAAGCTGGGCATGATCAATATCTATGCTCCAGCTTGAGGGGGAGTGTTACAGAATATTGTAAAGATATTATCTTACCTTATATAGCTAGCTAAATCATAGAAAGATGTGTAGGATATTTACTTACCTTTGATAGAACCTCTAGTGTTTGTATATATATATGTACTTTTTAACATAGTGAAATACAAGTTCTTCTATTCTCATATTTCAAATAACAGGTGGTATAGATGTCTCAATGAAACTAAGTCAACTGTGAAAAAGCAGAATTTGTTTCTCATGTTGGCGCAAATAGGAGCTTGAATGGCCACCGAAGTGATGTCATTTCTTTTTGATGAGCAAGGTGATATTATGAGACTACATCACTTCAAAACTCAAAAGGATGTTCCATTGTCGTTCGGTGCTTTTGCATTTCTTCTTGGTTTCCTTGAGATGAAAACAACATCAGGTGCAACAAAGACAACCTTGGAAGAAGGAACCGGTACCCAGGATAACAATTTTAAGGTAATCAGTATTGACAAATGATATGGATGGCTCAGTTCAAAACAAGCAATGCAATGGTGATATTTTTACTAACTAACGATAGATAACATGTCGGACCGTGCTATGCCCAAGCATCTTCTTTCTAGTTTTAGAGTACAAAACAGAAAAGGTGAAGTACCAACTAAAAGTAGAGTCAACAAAGAATCTTATTTCAAAAAGCTATATTTCATACACTTGCAAGTATACAAATAAACTAAAAAGATTCCTGTCAAAACAAAAAAATTACTACCAATTCTAAACCAAATTTAACCAACTGCACCTAAATATGTGGAACCAAAACAAGAGCCAACCATGGAATCAGATGTTGTTGATTAAATGACCACAACTGCACTACCATTCCTGATTTGAGCTTGTTCCTTTCTGCTACTTGCATCCAGTCGTTCAATAACACATAATTTGAGCTTTTGTTCATGTCCCATTTTGCCAAATGAATTTTTGTTTCATCAAGTTGAACTGAATCTTGCTCTTTTTGTTGGATTCAATGTGTCTTGTCTCCAACACCATTTTCTGTTGTGGTGTCAAGAAATCCTTACTTACCACTTGGTTGAGGGGGATTGACATACGCATATGCTGATAACTCAAATCTGTGTCATAAAGAACTTTCTGAATTACGAGTTCCACTTGAGAAATTTGATCACCCATTCTTGAAATCTTCTTCTTCAACTCATCTGGCAAACCTGGAGGATCAATTATTGGTTTATAAATCTTTCTTCTCTTTTTCTCTCTATCTTCCAATTTACTCTGTATTTCATCCAACAGAGTTTCAGTCTTCTTTTTCTCCATGGAAAGGTCTTCGATTGTTTTACGTTTAAGAGAGATTCGAATCTTCAGACCCTTTTTCTGTGATGTTGATTGAGACGTAGGAGGTTTCTTTCTTGTGAAAAGTTTGCTTCTTTTAGCCCTTGGCAAAAGATAGTAGTAGTGATCAACATAATGTTCCCACATAAACAGATTCTTTCTAAAAGCTTCATCTTTTTCATACTCGAAATCAGTAATGCACGACTCCTCTTTCGACCCACCATCAACACGGTCTTCCATTAGTATTCCCATGGAAAAAAGAAAGAAAATTTTCAAGAAACAGAGAGAGATCAACTATTAGAATGCAACAGCTTTGATGAATGTAATTGGGAGAGTGTTTTTATTGTTGTCCAATCAAATTGGTTTTAGATACAGGGTATTCCTAATTTGTTAACGTTGGGGAGTTCTTGATTTTCTTGGACGCGCTAAATTAACACGCTGCTAAATAAGTTTCTCACTTTTTAACTTAAATCTACCAAAATTATATGCTTATCTTCTTATACTTGACCGTTTTCCTTTTTAGGTAAGGTAACATTATTTGATTGGGTTATAAAATTGAAAATATATTTTTTGGAAATGTAGTAAGAAGGAAAGAGTGCATATGAAGCAGAGGAAAATCGGGAATAATGAGTGTTTGTCACTGTAAATTATATTTATTTAATAACATTGATTTGTTAGCTAGAGGCTAGAATTATAATTTTAATTCATCTTTTAATATACTTAGTTATGTACATACCTCATAAGGGGTGCAAGTTACTTAACATTGATCCCGAGTCTTTCATGTTTGAGTTTTAAAAGTTGGTTTCAAACTTTGAGTTAAAAGTTGAGAATTTTGTAAGTTTTGAGTTTGAAAGGCTAAAGTTGTTAAAAAGTGGTTTTCGGTATCTTTTGAAGTTTCGAGTGTCGGAACGAAATTCTGTCCATAACATCAATCCTGAATGTAAAACTGGTCTAAGAGAGTTGTCGGTTTTAGATTCAGAGTCTCTTTAAGGATTTGAAGTCCCAAGTTGAAAAAATTGTGGAATTTTAGCCTTAGGGTTGATTTTGGTCCACATTTGGAGTCTGGATGCTTGGATCGGAATTTCGAGAGTTCCATTGGATTTGGGGGATGATTTTAGGCCTAGGTGAGGTTTTGGTTGAATTTTCAGAGGTCCCGAGATTGTTTTGGCCTTTCTAGGCGTTATGTTAGTTTTTTGTGACCTTCATGAGTTTCGGATCAAGGAGACCTCAAATTCGTGTTTCGACGGTTCCATTGAGTTTGGAACGTCGAGTATAATCATTTTTCATATATAGTTTGTGTGTACGGGGTTTCGAACGAATTTTGAGGGTCCTTTCAATATTTTGGAGAGTTGGCTGGTTTTTTTGAAGCTGGTGTGTTTCGCTTTCGCGAAGGGTGTCTCGCAATCACGATGTTCACGAAACCGAGACCCTGGTCACGAAAGCAAAGGGTCTCTGTCAGGCGGGGTTCGCTTAAGCGAACCATGGGTCACAATTGCAATGTTCGTGAGAGCAAACCTTGGTTCGCGAAAGTGAAGACCCCAACTTTTGCGGGGTTCGCTTAAGCGAATCCATGGTCGCAAAAGCGATATCAGAGAGGGGTTTCGACCTGCAAATTTTGGGGTTTTAGCCCCTTTTTTCATTTTTAAGCTTGGTAAAATATTTGGAGGCGATTTTGAACAGATTTCTTGTGCTAAATCTTTTGGGCAAGCTTTTGTGATTCTAAAACTTCATTTCCCTTTGATTATTTATAGATTTTAACATCAAAAGTTGGGATTTTGATTGACAAATGACAAGATTTTTCAAGAACTTGAGCTCTTAACTAAAATGGTGATTGTGAACTGATTTTAAGTCCTTTTTCGAAATGGTTTTCACCAATGAGTTCCAAATGCCTTGAGCAATGTTTTCAAGTAAAGATTTTTGGAAACCTCATTTTTGGAATTTGATTTTTGAGTTGATTGACCCATTTTTCAAAGAGTATGAATTGAGTATTGTTATTTCTGGAATTTATCATGATTACTTGATTAAATTAGATTGTGTGGCTTTGCACGCCGTTCGGAAGGAAAAGACACGTTTAGGAATTTGCCTTGAGTTTCTTATCATAAATAGGTTTTCCTTTTCCTAAAAAGAAAACATAAAGTCTCCATATTTGGCTAGTCCTTTTCTTGTAGGAAAAAAATTATGACTCTATAAAATAGAGGTTCGTTCCTTCTAACTTAATCAACATTCACAGTGTAGTCCTAGGGGATTTAAGAGTTTTGATTAGGGGGAGACTTGTTAGGGTCGAAATAAATTAGGTGTCACGCGGAAGCTAACAAAGCAAACCTCGAAAAACCACGAGTAAGAAGATAGACGAGAAATATACTAAAAGACACAAAGATTTAACGTGGTTTGGTCAATCGACCTACATCCACAAAAGAGATGAGCAATCCACTATCTAAATATGAGAGTACAAAATATAGAGAGAAATAACTTCACCCAATTCACTCGGAATACAAAGAGGTTCACTGTTACACCCCAAAAATTTCCAAGTTAAGATCCGAACTATTCTTTATTTAGGTATAAGGTCGTGCCGAGTGATTTTTAGTTTTTCTTAGGTGCTAAGGTCAATTATTTAATGTGGAATGATTTTGGATATCAATTAAGGTCACTAGAATCTCTTAGCACAAAGTTGAGTTGAAAGTTTTCTTACTGATTGAGTTTCAATATAAGATTATACTTAGGTCAACTTCAAATTATCATATCTCTCAGATCATGATTAATTAGATGGCTCATGACCTATCAAATTAAAGGTCTACGAGTTCTCTTTCAAATGTCACCAAGCTTGCCTCAATCCAAGTTACGAGTAAAAAGTTATGACTGATTTACTAGAGACGTTCTAACCTGTTAGAAGCTCCTCGATGGCTCCGTGTTACGGAGTGAATATGAACCTCACTGTCCGCTGGAATAAAATCCCGACTTCCAGCTCTATTTATTTATTTTAAGGGTATTTTTGTCCTAAAAACCTTTAGAAGGTCATCTAAATTATCCTAAACATGTAGAAAATCATTTTTCATAATCCAAACGCTCTCATTCACTCCTAAATTTCTATGCTCAAGAACTTCAAGAAACACTAAGGCTGGGGTTCAGCTTCCAAGATTTTCCTTCAAGTTTCTTCCAGAACATTGTTCTTCTAATTATATAAGACTAATCATAGTGTTGGACTAGTTCGTCCTCACGCCCTACATCTAAAAATTTAGTCATTAAGAGTTAAATCTAGGGTTATAAGATTTAAGGGACCGTTTGGTTACTGTATAAGTTGCATTTTATTCATGTATAAAAAGTTGCATTAGTTTTACTATGTTTGGTAGAAGTTTTGTATTAGGTGGAAAAGTCAACATAACTTATACCATGTTTGATTGGTAGGATTCTAAATGTTGTATAAACGTTATTCATGTATTAATTTTATACGATGTTTGGTTGTGTTTTTTGCAGTCCCACATAATTAATGCCAACATAACTTATGAGAGAATCTATGTATAAGTTATGCAGGGTAGAAAATGGAATAAGTTATGCATGTATTAGCTATATATGTATTAAAATAGTAAATTACACATTTACATCTATTGATTTTTTTTATTGAAAACTTTACCTAACTATACTATTTTCCTAACATTTTTTAATACACGAATAACTTTTTTTTTTTCTGTTTTCATTTGAAATCCAAATGTAATATTTGATTAATATTACAAATTGAATTGTATATATTTTGCTGGCACATATGTTAATCATATATTGACGTTATATATTATTAAATATATTCCACTTATTTAATTAACATGTATTATTATTTTGTTTAGGATGTGAATTTATACATAATTCATATATTTGGTTTATTAAAACTGTATAAACAATCTGTACAACATATTGATAAAATATTACATTATATAAAATAGGATATTATAATGTACTTGAAATGTATTAATCGTATATTATTTTTATAAGTTATAAACATAAAGAAAATAACAAAATAAAAAAATAGCAGTCCCAATTAAGTATAGAGGGAGAATTTTTTTTCTTTACTTTTTATTCAAAAAGAGTGAGAATTTATACTATTTGCTTGCTTATTTATTTGTAAATGATATATATTAATTTACAACAAATTCAATATTTAATAGTTAATAATTTATGTATTGTGATCTCTACATAACTAAATAATACATGCATAACTAATACCTGCATAACTAATACTTCCATAACTAAACCCTGCATAACTAATACCTGCATAACTAAACCCTGCATAACTAATACCTGCATAACTAAATCATGCATAACTAATACCTACATAACTAATACCTGCATACCTAATATCTGCATAACTCTGACCAGTAACCAAACGACCCCTAAATTTCTAACCTCACTTAGAGAGGTGCACCCAATCATCATCGCGTTATATAATACTTTGAGTGTGAGTTCATACATCTATATTTATGTTTTTCTAAAATAAATAAATATAATACTAATATATTTGATCTAGAGAGGGAGTATGAGTTCACGTAAACCGGCGAAATCTTCCTTAGACATGCCCCTGTCCACAATGTCATATTAACAAAATTGAGTCTTGTTGGGTTTGAAAGTGATTAGGGCGTCATGCAGAAGCTTACAATTACAAATATATTAGTGATAAATTAGATGACAAAACTTATACTAAAAACATAATATTATTATATGAAAAAACTATTATAAAATAAAAACATTAAAATTGTAGAGAGAAAAATCTCCCCAGAAACAAAACTCTTTAAACAACTACATTGTGGATGTTATAGTGAAAAGTTATGAGAATAGAAATCTTCAATTTATAAATCTCCAAACTTTTGTTTTAAGGAAAGAATAAACCAAATATGGAAGAAAATTATATTTTCCTCTCATGGAAAGTTAAAGCATTTATGGTAATACTTTGATTTTCCTTCAAAAGAAAATTAAATTTCAAATAAGGTAAGAACATCAAGGCAAAACCTTAACCAGTCCAGCAGCTACCAAAGGACAACATAACTTAATAGTAATTTTAGAGATGTGATAGGGGTTGGGAGATAGGGATATTTTGTTTAGTATGCTTAAATAAGAATGACAAAATTCTATATTTAAAAATAATTTAATTTTAAACTTTTAAATTTATTCTTAGTGATGTATTCATTTTATTCACTTTTATTTGTCCAATATTTTAAAAATGAATTTTTACTTTTTACTTGTCACTTTTAACATATAAAAAAGATAAAAATGAATTTCCTATTTTACCATCAACAGTAATTTACTTATTTCCTAAATTATTTCTTAAGACTTAAAACTTAAGCTTGAGCAGCCGAAATATCGATACTGGGAGATTGAGGATCAACCGAAACACTCAAAGATGCATATTTGGGGATTCAATGATAAAGATTTGACAACAATTTCACTTTTCTCCTCATATTTAGAAAGATTTAGGTTAATTATACCAAAAAAAAGCAACTACCTTACTTAAGCGGATATTATGGTAAAAATTTATATTGATCATTATTTTTTTAAGAAGGTGCAAAATTCAAATTTAGACAACTAAAAATGAACGGAGAAAATATTTTCACCGTTATAAAATGTCATGACATATTTTAAGATTACATATAACAATTTTTTATTTTTATTTTTGTATCCCATCAAATAATGTTACCTTACCTAAAATGAAACCGATGAAGTATAAGAAGATTGTTGGGTTTAGGATCTTTTTTTCCCTTCCTATGTGGATAAAAGTCTTATTAGGATCAGCCCACTTTAGCCCATAAGCCTAATATTATGTGGCATATATAAGACTTATTTAGGTCTTATTTTCAGAAACACAAGAGAGAAAAATCAAGAGAAATCCGTTTTAGAGATTGAGAGAAAGAGAGAAAAATCCCGTTTTGCTTCAGAAATTTTTTTGCTCAGACAGTCCGCTTCATACAGAGTTTTCTGCTTCATTAACCGTTGGATCGTGCTCAAATTTGAACTAGGAGTTCTCCGCATCTGGTTATTGCAATTCAATGGTGGAGATCGGATTTAGTGGTCTGTATCTTCTGATTTTGGGGCTTGAACAGTAGCTCGTTTTTGGGTGAAATCTTTCCTTTAATTCTCTAGTTTTAGTGCAATCTTATTTTGTTGTTGCTCGTTGTTTGGCGCTTGTTTTGTGGCCAATTTTGGAGAACAATTTTGTAACTCTTGGTGTTTATAGTGGAGCTTTTGGTCCTGTGGTTTTTTACTCTTCACATCAAAGGGTTTTCCATGTAAATCGTTGTGTCTTGTGTGATTGGCTTATTCTTATCTTGTTGTTTTTGTTTGGTTGATATACTTGCTGTACATTTTTCGTATTGCTTGATTTGGTTTGTCTTCTCTTGGTTCAAATTGAAAGGGAAAGTTATACTTGGGTATTATTCCGCTGTTATCCTGTCGGACAGTCTTGTTAGTGCCTTGCCTTTCCCAACAGAGTGGTATCAAAGCATAGTTTATTGTTCATTATTAATTTGAATAATGGAGGCAAATATGAGCAAGATGGTTTGTTTGAATGGCAGTAACTATCATACTTGGAGAGGCAAGATGAAAGATCTTCTATTTGTCAAGAAGATGCATTTACCTGTGTTCGCTTCTGATAAATTCCAGTCCATGACAGATGAGGAATCGGAATTTGAGCACTTGCACGTTTGTGGCTATATTAGACAATGGGTTGAAGATAATGTTAGAAATCACATTGTGAATGAGACACATGCAAAAAGTTTGTGGGACAAGCTCGAGACACTTTATGCTTCGAAGACTGGCAACAATAAGTTGTTTCTATTGAAAAAATTGATGAATATCATGTATAAAGAGGGCACTCCTATTTCTGATCATATTAATGATTTTTAGGGTGTTCTTGACCAGCTATCTGGAATGAATGTAAAATTCGATGAAGAAATACAGGAACTATGGCTTCTTAATACTCTGCCAGACTCTTTTGAAACTTTTCAAGTTTCTTTGACTAATTCTGCTCCCAGTGGTGTTGTGACCATGGAATATTCTAAGAGTGGTGTCTTAAATGAAGAGATGAGAAGAAGATCTCAAGGCTCATCTTCTTCTACTTCACACTCCGATGTTTTTGTTACTGAAGATAAGGGGAGAAACAAGTTCAGAGGTCAGAATGATAGAGATAAAAGTAGAGGTAAGTCAAAATCTAAATACAAGAATATTACATGTGCCTATTGCCACAAGAATGGGCATATCAAGAAGTATTATTTTAAGTACAAGAGAGATATGAGACAACAAAAGAAAGAAGGTGACAATGAAAACGTGTTGCTGTTGTTGCTAATGATGATCTTCTTGTTTCTTGTGATGAAAATGCCGCCAATCTTGTTCACGATGAGTCTAGTTGGTTTGTGGATTCTGGTGCTACTTCTCATGTCACACCCAGGAAGGAATTATTTTCTTCTTATACTCCAGGTAATTTTGGTATGTTGAAAATGGGTAATAATCATGAGGTTGCATTTCTTGGTATTGGGACAGTTTGTTTGGAGAGTAATAATGGTTCCAAACTAGTTCTCAATAATGTCAAACATGCTCCAGATGTTCGCTTGAATTTGATTTTTGTGGAATACCTTGATGATGAGGGTTATGTTATTACCCTTGGTGCTGGCCAGTGGAAGCTTACTAGAGGTTCGATGGTTGTAGCCCGTGGTGACAAGTTGTCTAACTTGTACGTTTTTCAGGGCTCCATTTTAGAGGCTCAGTAAATTTGGTGGAGAATGATACTTCATTATTGTTATGGCATAAAAGACTGAGTCATATGAGCGAGAAGGGGATGAACAATTTGGCTAAGAAGAATTTGCTTTCTGGAGTGAAACAAGCAAAGTTGAACAAATGTGTTCATTGCTTAGCAGGTAAACAGAGGAGAGTTTCTTTTAAGAGTCATCCGCCTTCAAGAAAGCTTGATTTTCTGGAGTTGGTACATTCTGATTTGTGTGGTCCTTTTAAGGTAAGGTCTCATGGTGGTGCACTTTATTTTGTGACTTTTATTGATGATTATTCTCGCAAACTCTGGGTATTCT
>JAJONR010013802.1:0-18605 GCA_029582245.1 Solanum etuberosum
GTTAAATGTTTTAAAGACTTAAGTTGCCTATTTTATGGCGAGTTGAATATATTCTTTTTATTCAGTTTTAAGCTTTTGTATGCTTGAGTTAGTCTTCCGCTTGTAGTCAGCCAGGATGAGGGTTCGCTTGGGGACCAGCAATGGTTCTCGAGTGCCGGCCACGTCCAGGGTGTAGGCTCGGGTCGTGACAGCTTTCTCTTAAAGGGGAGATGGTGTGCTTTCTTACCAGGGTTGATTATGTGCTCCAGTTGTTGATGGGTTGAGACAACAAATAGATCCAACCCGAATAGCCAAACGAAGCCCAAAATAACAACTGAGAATCACCGAGGCTGTAGTAAAAGAGGAATTATGGATGAATGGTCACCGGAGCTTAGTTACCACCTAGCTAAGGCTCACACTATCAGACCCAATTCTATTACATTTGTCTATAGGGAGCTAAGCAATCTGAAGCAACGTTGGAACAGTTCTAAGGCTTATTAGCTCCAAAATGTGAGTCTAAGGCAATTACTATCCTACAACTAGGCTAAAACCAATAGCAAGCTTCCAATAATTGCAAACAAGTACACATGAGGACCACAAGGTAAGGCATTATCACAATAAAAAGTAAATATGCTATCACTTCCTGAAAAACCCAAACAACCACCTAAGGCATGATTTCTAACCAGCGAACATGATTGAACTACCCATAGAAACACCAACAATCGAGAGATATCTAGAGAAAGCCATCCCAACGCTAGCTAATCAGTGACATTCAGAAGAGCTAGTTATAAATTTGTAACTCAAAAGGGTATATGGTAATAGTTGATCAAACTTTCAAATGTTTAAGGAATATCACGAGCATTCTCAGAATACAAGTAAATTCGATCGTGAGTTGTGTGCGCACAAGAAACATTATTTAAATCATGTCATTCTGTTCTTCTTAGAAAGGGAAACTAAATCAAAAATCATACATGAGATAACAGTATTTTTATAAATATACTAATAAATTCACCATCATTATTCAGTTGATGTTGGGTTCTGTGAAATTCCTCTATAAATTGTGGTTCTTAGTTGTGCTTACTTCTCCCTCATGTATTGAATCCGCAGTTGTGACAAGAGCATGTACGCTGGTTCTAGTGTGACTGGAGGTAGTTTTGTTTTTTTTAATCAAAAAAGTACTATGAATTATGGGCAAGAGCAGAGTAGTATAGGGTATAATTTAAACTTTACCTGGACAATAATTTGGAGGTTAGGTGCGCATGATGATCGGTAGTGTTTGCCTCCATTGATGAATTCCTATGTGTTATAAGACAAGGCATAGTAAGTCATGGTTGTATTGGCATTAATAATAGTGTTGCATTCCTAAATTAAGGCATAGTGTAGTCTAAAGTGTGTACATACAGTGCAGAGTACTAATTGGAAGGCATACAGTGGTTAACAGTCATTTAGCTAAATGAAGTACTTTTCAACCCTAAGGCGTAAATGGTCTATTGTTGTTTTAGGGAAGAAGTCAAGAAGCATTGACACAGGTGCATGTAATCAATTGTTAACCAAATCAAGTTTTGCATACTGGTAGGACAATTGGTACATTCATGAGAGCATAAGTAATTGCCCTGGACTATTTGAAGTGGACATAATGAATAAAGGAATACAGAAACATGAACTATAGGGTCTATAAAATTTGGCGCCTATGCATATTAGAGAATACTAGGGAAAAAAGTGTATGATTTGTAGATAGATGAACATGCTAAGTTAGAGTCAAGGAGCATGTAACAGGTTGCGGAGCACTTTGGAAAAGAGATAGGATACTGATAACTCAATTAGTAAAGTTTTAAGTTATCACAATGTCTAACTTTCCCACTGAACCAGCGGGCTGTCGTTGGATTATGTTCACTGCACCTTCTTTTTCCCTTCTCTGATAATATTCTCTCCTATGAAAATATTGTGCTTCCAGTTTCCTCTTTCTTTGCATTTATTGAGTAAGAGAGTGAAGTATTTATCCTTCAGTTTTGTTTAGAGGATCGTTACTTTTTTTGTAATATTATGAATCTCTAAGATACTTTTTATAATATTTAACCAATAAAAAATAGCTAGCACAATTTCATCTTACTGCTTTGAGGAAAGACATTTTAAGCATTTGGAGTATGTATTTCTACTTCACATGTATGAATCTTCAATAGCTAAATGTTTGTGTTATATGCATCTTGACTGAAGTTAGAATTTAAAATAGTTGTTGGTTCAATAACTCAAGCAACGATACTTCTAATAATTATCCGCAACTCAATTTTGTCTCAACAACCACATAGACAAAAAATAATTATTTCAGAAGTCGCAGACCTGAGTTGGATATTGTCTAGGGACATCTCTTCCATCAATATTTTGAATACACAAGCAATGGTGTGGCTGCTTCTCTTTTATCCGTATCAAATTGAAAGTGTCTCAAAACAGTTATATCAGAGTAGCTTGCAATTGTTCTATGCCTATCTGAATAATACATACCTTCTTCTCTTAAGGATCAAGTGTTATCACCATCAATTTTCTTAGGGGTTTCTTACAAGATCAATATGGAGTCTTGTATTTTTTTTTCACAACAACTACACTCTTTATCTAAGGAACTCTCTTCTTGTGTTTGTGTTGTTTTTGGATGACCTCAAGTCCTCCCTTTTATAGGACAAGGTTGAGACTTGTATCTCTTATTCATTCAAGAGTTACATCACCCCTTATCACATAACTCCCACTTCATTCAAGAATATATAACTCTTCCTCTTTTACTATAGGAAGTTATTTAGTGGAGTTTGTAACTTACTTCATGAATGAAGCAAGTTACCAGTCAACGTAACCCATCAATGGGTGTTTCTATTTCCAACATCTCCCACTCAGACATGATGGGATGAATCACAGAGAGCTTTGAAAAGTAAATTTCTTTATAGACATTCATATCGAGAGTGTTTTCGTGACCGCTCAGGCACTAGGTTTGGGAGATCTTATATTATAAATCATTTTCTGGATCAGCATAAGAGACTACTGCCCTTTATGATCATTTATGATATTTATCATCTTATAAAGTGCCTTAGATGCCCTAGACATGCCTATATACACATATGGCTTCTTTAACCTCTTGCCTTTTTAAATTTTCATATGCCTTGTGTCCACACTTATGATGCCAACTAAAATAGGCTTTATAATGGACCGGTCTCAGACACAAGCATAATGTGTATATATTTAACATGATCTTACTTTCGCCCATATATAACTAAGATCAAGATTAATTGCTTTCCTAGTATTACTCCTTCAGGTCACATTTTAATAACATTTTGATTCATACTAAAGTAGCATACATTAACCCATCACCTCATGATATTGTTAAAGTCGTAAAGGCACTAGTGATAAAAAAAATTATTATTTTTTCTTTTCAAGGTCTCACACATAAGTGAAGTAGGGTCTATTCACTTACCTTTCAATTTGCGGTAATGAAGCACATGCAGTATGAAATGCATGTTATGGTCTGCCTCTGATTCCATCAGAGTGTATGTTGATTTTCATTTCTCTACACTGCACAAATCTTGGTCCGAGTAAATCACTTACTTGACCTGAGTTCTACCACTCTACTGGACTTTTAGAGGAGATCTCACATCTGGCTACACGTATTATGGATAGTGGGAATCCATAATTTTGATCCTTTTATCTGACATTTTTTTTGGATCTCATCCTAGTCTTTTCCTAGGGCAACATTAAATTATATGTTCTTACTCGAAGGTTCCACATTTATCAGCTAACATTTTATTGATAAGAAACATAAATGTCTCATCTTGGCTCGCTTTCCATAAGTGCCCAAGGTGGTTGCTCGTGTGAGAAAGCCAACCTTATCAACTTGTATGACATAATCTAGCATTGTGAATGTGCTACTCAATAATAATGTATGAAATAATCATGAAAAAACATGTGCATCCTTTAAAAAGAAATATTCATACATCATGATAAAGATGTTCATAGGAAATATATCATTTACATCCCGCTCAAGCCTAGAAATTTCACATGTTTAACAAACACATATCTAGGTATTGGCTTTTTTAAGGGATCCACTACCATCTTATGCGTAGAAATGTAATGTCAAGTGATTTCCTTATGTGCTATGATGTCTCTGACAAAATTATACTTTGTATCTATAATCTTAGTCTTACTATGATACTTAGGGGTCGTTTGGTAGGCCGCATTAGAAGAAATAGTTCATGTATTATGTATGGTATTACTTAGTACTATGTTTGGTAGGAATTTGAGCATATGTATAACTAATACCTTCCATTTGGAGGTATTAGTAATACATGAAATATAATATCATGGGATAAGTCTATGTAAAGACTAAAATATCCCTCAAATCATTTAAACTATTTTATTTATTTTCTTGATTTTATGCTTTATATTTGTACTAGTAAATTTATTTAAATAAATTAGCTTACAAATTATTTAGAGAGAAATATTTGTTCCTAAATAAATTCAATACAAATCAATACAAATTTGAAATGTGAGTTATTTAATATTTACTAATTAAAAAGGCAAATATATCACTAAATGACGTCTGCGATCTTAATTGAATGTGTGTGTATATATATATTTGTATGGTTTTCTAATTATTTGTATTTTGAACAATTTAAAAAATTACATACATGTTAAAACTATAACTTGCAACTTTTATGTGTAAATGTAGATGATTTATTCAAGTTTACCATTGTTGACTGTCTTTTCGATTTAACAAGTAGATGGTTTATCTTTTTAAAACCTAAAATTGACATTTTGTGAGTGATCAATTTATTAAGATGATAATTAATTATCCTAAAATAATTCAAGTGAAAAAATAGCAAACATGATAACAAAATTATTTTTCTCATAGCTAGTTAGAAGGCCATAAAAAAAAATATTGGTCTGCAATTATATACCTTGACCCTATTACATAATAATTTAAGGGTATAATTGGAAAGAATATTTTTAAAGAGTTTTAATCCAAACACAAGATGAGGTGGGAAATAATGAATCAAACACTTGATAAAAATAAACCCTACATTACTAAAACCTGCACTACTATAATCCATGTATTACCAATCCTTGCATTACTAATCCCCGTGTTATTAATTTTTGTACCAAACTACCCCTTAGGGTCTTTAGTATAAGCCATTGTTGCTTGGCTAACACAAAAGATTTGCACTGGATCCATCGGCCTACCTATGATCCCTAAGTGTTCCATGAACCTTTTTAGCTAAAAATCTCTTGTACTGCTACAGAGCATGCAATGAACTCTGCTTCCATAGTTGATAAAGCTATACATGTTTGTTTCTTGCTACTCATGAAATGGTACCATTATAATGAAAAAATACATAACTAGAAGTGGAATTTTTTTCATTCAAGTCTCCACCCCAGCCTGCATCAGAGTAACCCACCAACAGTAAGTCACTTCCATGATAACATAATTTGTATTCAGCAGTGCCCCTTAAGTATCTCAATAGTCTCTTAACAACTTTCCAATGTCTTTGTCCTGGATTGGACTGATAATGACTTACAAGACCCAGTTCATAACAAATGTCGGGACTTGTACACAAAATTGTGTACATTAAAATCCCAATTGTAATTGAAAATGGGACCCTTTTCATGACATCTTTTTCACTTTGAGTTTTGAGACATGTTTCAAGGCTCAATTTTTCACCTTTAGCTACTGGGGTGTCTATTGGTTTACAATCTTTCATTCTCAATCGTTCAAGGATTCTTTCAATGTATGATTCTTTTGATAGAGCTATTAAATTCTTAGAATGATCTCTATGAATTTCAACTCCAAGGATGAATTCTCCTTCTCCCATGTCCATTTCAAAATTGAGGGACAACCAACTTTTTATACCCTTTACAAAAGGAAGACTATTTCTAGCTGATAGTATATCATCCACATAAAGGGAAAATATCACAAAATTAGTTTCAGGCCCGTTTACATACACACAATGGTCTTCATCGACCATATTAAAGTCATAAGACATAATAGCTCGATGAAATTGTCAGTACCATTGCCTAGAAGATTGTTCAAGTCCATAAATAGACCTTTTGAGCTTGCAAACATTGCTCTCTTCACTATTTTGGATGAAACCTAATGGTTGTCCTATATAAATTTCTTTATATAGTTCTCTATTAAGAATTGCAGTCTTTTTATCCATTTGATGTAACTCCAAGTTCATATGTGCAACTATAGCTAGAATAAATCTAATAGAGCTAAGTCTCACAATTGAAGAGAAAGTATTTTCATAACCAATACCCTCTTGTTGTGTGTAACCCTTAGCCACCAAACGGGTTTTGTAGCGTTCAATTAAACCATCCACCTTTATTTTAATTTTGAGAACCCATTTATTCCCAATTGCCTTTTGGCTTGGCAGAAAATCAACCAAATCCCAAACATGGTTTGTCCTCATGGACTCCATTTCCTCTTTCATTGCTTCTATCAACTTATCCTTAGTAGGGCCTGAAAGAGCCTCTTGAACTGATTAGGCTCTTCATCATCTTGCAGAGTAACGATTAATGCTTCCCCTCAATATGAAATCGATGTCGGGGAACAATTCCTCGTGTATTCCTTTGTACATGTGTCTCTTGTGGAATATTCTCTAAATGAGTAGTTCTCCCACTTGGATCAGCAAGAGAAGGTACAACTTCTTGTTCATCACTTCTTTGATCGTGAAGATTCTCTTGTTGTTTCACAACTTCATAAAACGACACAGTTCTATCTGTATCACCCTTACTAGGAAATTCTATCTCTATAAATGTGGCATCTCATGACTCAAGCTATGTTATACTTCCATCTTCGTTTTCTCCTATGAAGATATGAACGTTTGATTGTTTTGAATAGCCAATGAAGATGCATTTCTTGCCCCTAAGGCCTAACTTCCCATATTTATGAGAAGAATCATGCATGTATGTTGTAGTACCCCAGTGACGCAATATATTTAAGTCAGATATTCTACCTATCCATAATTCATAGGGTGGGTAAGCAAAGACTTACAAGGCACACGGTTAAGCACAAAGGCTGCAGACATCAATTCATCTCCCCAAAAGGAAATTGGCAAGTTAGCTTGCGACATCATAGACCTAACAATTTCAAGCAAAGTTCTATTTTTTCACTAAACTACTCTATTTTTTAGGGGTATATGGAATTGTTAACTATATTACAATTCCTTTTTCAACACATAGATCCTTAAATTGATCTGATAGATACTCACGTCCATGATCAGTTATTAAAGCTTTTATTCTTCAGTTTAATTGATTCTTCACCAAACTCATAAATTGTTTATAGCATTCCAATACTTCCGACTTATGGGAGATTAAATAGACATGAAAGTGAAAAGTTAATCATCTATAAATGTGATGAAATATGAGCATCCATTCCTCTCCCTCACACTCATAGGAATAAGTTGTAATGAAAACTCAGCTCTAGTTCCCTTTCCAAATGGTTTTCTAGTTGTTTTTCCTGCTAGAGAATGTTGACAAATGGACATTAAAATTTTAGTTAAGGACCCTAGTAATTCTTCTTTGGCCAATCTATGCATTCTTTAAAGGCCTATATGTCCAAGTCTAGTGTGCCAAATATTTATATCTAAAATTGGACTTGGTAAAACAAAAAAAATCGTGATTATTAGATATACAATTAAAACCACAAATCGTGTTCAAAACAATAAAACCATCAAAAAGGTAACCAACCCCATAATATTCAGTGCCATGAACAATGTCAACAGAATTATTGTGAAAATTCACACTGAAATTTAATTTAAGAAGAGAAACAAATGAAATGAGATTCTGCCGAATGTTTGAAACATATAAGACATCATGTAGGAGAAGGACTCTTCCACCATGAAACTCTAGTTTTCATGTTCCGATCCATTTACCTTCAATTGATGCATTGTTGCCTACATAAATCCATCTGTTCCTGGAAGGAAGCCGGCGGTATTCAAGAAATGATTTTTGTCTTTAGGTATGTGGTATGTGGCACCCGATTCTATAGTCCACAAATTATTAGCATCTGCCATTAATACACTACTAGAGACATAAGCAAAATAAGGAGTTTCAGTGCATGATGTTACCTTATTCTGCTCGAGGCAATCCCGTGCAAAATGACCCATCTTGTGGTAAGAATAACACCCCACTTTAGACATCCCAACAATCCCGTGCAAAATGACCCATCTTGTGGTAAGAATAACACCCCACTTTAGCCATCCCAATCTTTTTAACACTGAGTTTTCCTCTCTTCTTAAATTGAAATTTTCCCTTTTAATTATCAGACCACTTGTTCTTCCATGCTTTCTAGTTTTTATTTTGTTGCTTAGGATTAGAAGTCCCAACAGATTCAGCTAGAAAAGCTTGATTAGTTGCTTTAGAAGTGTCATGACACTCCTCGTCAAGAACAAGATGGTGTTCAAAGTCTTCAAAAGACTTGGTACTTTCATTGTGGGTCATATGAATTTTCATATATTCCCAACTAGCAGGAA
The DNA here is from genome assembly GCA_029582245.1 of Solanum etuberosum. Taxonomy (NCBI): domain Eukaryota; kingdom Viridiplantae; phylum Streptophyta; class Magnoliopsida; order Solanales; family Solanaceae; genus Solanum; species Solanum etuberosum. The sequence continues at coordinate 8,487 of JAJONR010013802.1, forward strand.
GAGATCTTATAATGACTTGCACTTGTTGTTCATCAGAAAGATTATGACCAGATGATTTTAGTTCCCTTATCATGTTTGACATCTCTCTTAAATGTTTTCTTATCGATGTATTAGGTCGCAATCTATAAGAGTCAGACTTAATGGTCAACCTCCTAAGTTTTGTAGAAGAATTGCCACAAAACTTATTTTTCAGTGCTATCCACATGGCTTGGGCCATTGGATAAGATTCGAACTCACACATGAGATCATCAGCCATACTTCTCTACAGCGTTATGCGATCATTACCATTATTTTTCTTCCATACATGAAAAGTCTCAAGATTTCTATCATGTTGTTGGGTATCTTCACCCACTGGCTCAACCATCACATGTTTTATGGTCTCCAAAACCTCCTTCTCTTCAAGGATGTATTGAATTTTACGGTGCCAAATGTCATAGTTATCACGGTTCAAATTTTCACCTTTATTCAATTCAACAGTGATAGTCTTTGAAGCCTTTTTATAAACCTATCTACGCATATAGAAGATATAGCATAAATAAGCACAAACTCAATACTTTTATTTGCTGCAAAATTGCATCTAAATTAATATTTTTTAGCTAGAGGCCCAAGTTCGAAAGTCTACTTTTGTCTTAGTTTCATCACATATACCCTTGAGCATACCGATATATTTTTAATTCAACTTTGCGCTAATAAATTACGATAGTTTTAAATAAGAAAAATTATATATCAATTGGAACTCCCACTAAAAATATATATATCTGTATATCGTTCAATATACATATGTCTCAGACAAATGACATAAACCATAATCATGAATTACTATTTATTTTTATTAAAAAGCACAGATGATTAAGTTATAAACTCAAAATATATATATTAGAATTCAAAATTTATTTTTTTTGAGTCTTTAATGTGCATCAAAATGCACATAAAATATATCAAAGAAAACTCATCTAAGGCCCTTCAAAATGATATTTAAATAACAGCATTCTTTTTTTCTCATTGAAATCTGCCTAGAAAACTTTTAGAATTTAAAATTTTTAGATTATGTTTTCAAGCAGCCAACTTTCAACACTCATATCTCCTTTATTCAATATACAAAAATTATAAATAATATATTATTGAAAAGGTTTTGTAAATAACTTTTCAATGATATATGGCTTACACACATCAGAAGCATGAAAAGGGAGAAAATGATCTTGAAAGTTTGTGCAGTCATGTTGAAATTTTCAGTTTTTTTTCTTCTTTGGTAGCCAACTTTTAACACCCATATATCCTACGTCTGATATCATAATTTTATAAATAATAAATCAATGGAAAGTTGTTGAAAATATCTTTCCATTAATGTATGGTTTTTTTAGTTTCGGAAATGACCTAGAGGAGGAGGTGTTCCTTGTGTACTCCATTAATTTATTGATTCCTTGTAATCCCTTTTGCTGCTTGTTTAGAGTTGTTTTCCTTCTACTGTTATCTATGTTGATGTGGTTGAGGTATTTTGGGCCCGAGGCCTAGGGATCCCAGGTTAGTTTCCGTACTCTAGGAGTGAGATGGTTGTTACTTATATTGTTTATGATTGTGACTGTGTTGTTTGTATGTTGGTGAGGACATGTATTGCATTGATATCCTCATGCTCACATCATTTGTAGTACGACCCGATGCATGCATTTGTTCTTAGAATACTTTTGAGAAACAAGGATTTTTCCCAATTTACTTTTAGACTTATCTTTTATGAGGGTCGTACTACCTTTACCGTTTCACAAATGGACTTGAGATTTAGAGGCATCTAGGATGGGCTCACTTTTACAGATTTTGACGCATCTATGATGCGCTCATTTGTACTTCACCTGTCAAAGAGTAGCCGACCTTTTCGTTACTATTTGGGCTATGTTGATTGTCTCCAGTCACACTAATGGAGCGAAAAAACCTGGATCGGTCCAAGGCAGGTATATATGGACACTCTCGAGTTCCCCGTGGATTCCTCTATCTGTGTGACCCACTGAACAGGAAGAGGAAGGCACATGGGCCCTACCTCACTTTCTCGAACTGAGGGGTAGGTGTATTTATCTTGGCACTATTCGTACTACTGATTTTATTTCATAACTCCCATTCATCATGCATTTCCTATCACCAACATAATTGATTCCTGTTTGTACATGTTGGTCATATGGGGGGCCATACGGGTTTAATTTGTGGTTGTGAAACTTCTAATGCATAGGGGCTGGGAAGGTTATTGTTTGACTAATTGCTTACTTGTGGTAGTATGAAGGGTGGTCCTTTCTTTTAAGGTAGGTACTACCCTTGTTCCCCTCTATTTGATATTTTTGAGCAGGTGTTTGTTTGGCTTAGCCTTTGTGGCTTTTATGTGTATTTTTGTTTACTTCTAATAGTGTACCTTTAGCTAGTTGTCTCTTTTAGTAGAGCTTCTCGTGTTTAGGTGGATGGGATAGCACATCCAGGTTCGTCCCTTATTTTCTCTATTTGTCTCCTTTACTCTGTATTCCTTACTTAAGTTGTTTCTTACAATGATATTCTTATTGTTCCTTTAGCTATCTGTCATATATGCTCCTTTCTTACAGGTCATCTTTGCTTACTTTATCTTTGGAGTGCACACTGCCTATGCCCACTATAACACCTCGAAAGAGAGAAAGTCGGAAGAAAAGAAAAAAATACTAAATTTTGGCACTGAAGCAGGTTCTACGAGTCCAACCTACAGACCGTAGGAAGGAAGTTGTAGAACTGGAGATGAGTTTTTGGAAAATTTATTTTCTGAAGTTTGACCTACAAGTGAACAAGATGAACTATGGAGGAGTTAACGAGATGTAGATGGCACCCGTAAGATTGATTCAAAGATTTGATTTAAGACCTCAGTTCCATAGAAGGAGTTGACGGGTCGTCATTTGGTCTACGGGTCGTAGGATGGGTCTCATAGAAAGGGTTTAGTGGGACCAGTTCTTGCCTTTGGTGAAGTTTGTGTACAACAATAGCTACCACTCTAGCATGATAGCCCTATTTGAGGCTTTATATGGTAGGTGTTTTCTCTCTATGATTGGTTAGTTTGAGTCTACAGATCCTAGACGTGGTATAGACTTGATTCATGAGGCTTTGGTCCAGATGAGGGTGATTCAGGATAGGTTTCGTACAGTTTAGAGTAGGCACCAGAGTTATGCTGATTGTAGGAGTCGGGTTTTCCTCCATGTGTCGCCCATGAAGGGCATGATGAGGTTTGGAAAGTTGGGAAATCTTAGCCCCAGGTAAATTAGGTCTTTTGAGATCCTTCAAACGATTTGTGAGGTTGTTTATGAGTTGGTCTTACCTCTAGTATTTTCAGTTATCCACCCAGTTTTCCATGTTTTGATGTTGCCCTGGTATATTCTTGAGGAGTCCCATGTTCTCTAGTATGATGCAGTAGCGTTGGATGATTGTTTGACTTTTATAGAGTAGTTAGTTGTCATTCTATCCAGAGATGTGTGACAGTTCCGTTTGAGAGCCATTCTTGTGGTTAAGATCTGTTGGAGGCATCGTCCAATTGTGGAGGCTACTTGGGAGATCGAGCAAAAGATGCAGGAGTAGTTTCCTTGGTTATTTGAGCCTTCAGGTACTTCTTGACTCTTACAATCACGGACAAAAGTTCTTCTAGTAGTGGATGTTATAATGACCCTCCATGTCATTTTTGTGTTTTTGTCTTATGTTCATTGTTTCAAGCGTTCCTATAGCAACCCCAAGTCATTTATGACTTGTTGGGACTTACAGTTTGGTCACCGGGTCATTCGTTTGGTTTTTATGTGAATTTCTGTGTTTTGGAGCTTTTGAACCTTTAACGATCATTTTTTATCAAAAGTTCAAGAAGATGACCTCAGAATCCAATTTTGATGATTCCATCAGCTTCAGAAGGGTCCTTTTAGGATAGGAACATGGTTGGTATGACTCCCAAGGCTTTCAGTGTGAGTCTCTATAATTAGGCATTTTAATTTTCAAGTTAAGGCCTAAGTTTGACTTTAGTCAACATTCTGGGTAATTGTGCTTGGATGAGAATTTTGTCCACGTGGCTAGCTATGGAATATTGAGTTTGGTCTAAACAACCCTTCGTGCGGACCTTAAGGCTTCCAGGCTAATCTCGAGCCCCATAATGGATTTTGACTAAAAACAAAGTTTGGGGATGGGACTCACTTTTTGCCGAGATAACCTCGTATAGAAATTTTGGAATGCTCCGTTGAGTCCAGAATATCAAATTTGGTTGGGTAGTATATCTCATTTGCGTGCACGGGATTTCGAACGAATTCGTACCACCCCGTCGAAGATTTCGAACTTGCCAAAACCAGTTGATATGCATCAGCTTGTGTAGACCAAATTTGGTCTTCGCATTCGGGGGCCTTGGGTTGCGTTCACGGAGGCCATGAAGATTGGTCACCGCGTGTGCAATGGGTTAGACCCTTGGCTTTCGCGTTCGCCTCTGCAATCGCGAGCCCTCTAAGCTGCGTTCGCGAAGATCTAATCGGTCGGGTCTTGTATTTTAAGACCAGACATTTTTCAGCTTGGATCATAAAATTCTAAAGGCAATTTCTTGCTCATTTTAGCTCGGATTTGGGTGATTCAAAGTCCTGTGCGTCTGGAATTTTTGTAGTTACGCTTTGGAGTTATCAAAAGTCGTTGGTGAACCTCCGTTTGAGGTAAATTCACGATAAATTTGGCTCTCCTAGTTCTTTATTTGAGCTTAATTGTTGAATTATTGCATGTTGCTTGTCTTGTCTATTCCAAGCCCTAGATTGTGTTCCTTTTTGGAACACAGGTTCTGGAAGCTATTACAGACCTTTTGACAGAGTCAATTCCAAAAAAAAAGGCATGGGTCCCACAATTCCCGTTTGACTACAAAGTTGATCTGTTTTCGTTTTATGTGTTTTTTGTGTCTAAACGATCATATTGATGTTGTGATCGTATTTTTGATAGCATAACAACGTTCGAAGGCCATTCATAAAGGAAATTTTATGGCCTTGTGATTTGTAGCGCGCGCGGTCGGCCTAAAGGTAGGTTACGACTTCCTTTTTATTAGATTGAGCTTGAATGCGTAAATGCATGCTGATTATAATTAATTGGGGAGGGGGGTACCTAGTTGTTCTTATTTTCCTTTTCTTAGATACCATATTTTAGGACCGATCGACATTATTTCGAATGTAGTACCATGCTAGACGGGGACGGCGAGTGATTCCATGTTGTTGTGAATTGATTTGTTGATGTTACTTTTTATATTTGAGCATGTGTGGCTTTAGTCTCGGACTAGACTAGTTTTGCCTTAGACTTGCGATCCTTATGGCTTGTTAGCCTTGTTTCTTCTCCGATGTTGATTCAGATGGACTAGATCCTCGTAGACTAGAGTAGCAGACTTTAGTTTGATAGTATGAGCCTTAGTTTAGGCGTTTGCGTAGATTTATTAATCTTTTGTCTCCTCTTCCTACTTCTGCGTCTCTGATGCGTTACCGGAGGTTTTATGCTATCGAGGTGACTTGGTATTAGAGTGTTTTAGTCTTGGAGCCTTCCTATGATTCCTTGTGAGTGGACGTTGTTCCACGATGGCTTGGTATTGATTGTTGAGATCTTTTTCGGAGTCGACACGCCTTTGGGTCACTCTTGCTAGTTGGGTGGTTTATACTCCTAGGAGTGGACTAGCTGCCTGGGTGGCTTTGATATTTGAGATCCTCTTTGGAGTCGACACCCCCCCCGGTCACTCTTACTAGGTGGGCTGGGAGTAGACTGGATTACTGGGTGGCCTAGATTGATTTGTCACTCATGCTAGTTCAGATGGGAGTTGACTGGATTGTTGAGTATCTGTGGTTACTTGGGCTGGGATCCGGATTTTCACTTCTTGGGTTTGGATTCGTGGTACTCTTCTCTCAGTAGACTTATCTATTTTGTGCACCTGTCGGGCTAATGGGGGTCCGTTCGAGTTTTATTTAAACTTGCGCACGAGTGTACTTTCTAGGCTTATGGGGTTTAGTTAGGTTTGGTTTAGTTGTACTTAGATTTAATTTCGGTATGCTTGTGTGCTCTCTTTCATATCAACTTTGACCTTTATTTGTGTCTAGATTCTATATTTTACAGTCTTTACCTTTCTTGCTCAGTCGGCCTATGATGTCTACTGAGTACCTTTATTTTCGTACTTATGCTACACTCTGCATCTGTTTTGTTATGCACGTGCCATCAACAATTTTTTTGGATCGGAGATGCGGGTGAGCACTTGGCATCCTAGACTTGCTGGTCTCCTTTTGTATATTGTCTAGCTAGTCTTTTTTTTTTTAGATAGCTTTGCTTTGGGTCCACTTTTGGGACTTGTACTCTTATTTTAATTTAGACAGCTCTATACTTGTGACTTCCAGATTCTGCGAGGGATCTTTTGTATATAGTTTTTGGTTTGCTTTTGCTTCTGTTTCATTTTGTGGTTTATTTTGATTTATGTTTAGTTCTACCCTTATACTCAATACTTGCTATTCTGAGTTACGGGTTGGCTTACCTACTGGCAGGTTATAATAGGTGCCATCATGACTTGAGGAATTGGGTCGTGACAATTATCATTATCATCCCCTTCTTTATCTTCACCTCCTTCTTCTATGACCGCTAATGTGCTGGCTTTATTAGAATTTGTAGGTTCTATATGTTGTCCTTGGTGAGATACAATATTATGTAGTAATTTAGTGGGAGTCGATTTCTGAACTTCACTAATAGGTACCACTGCCTCTCTTTTTGTAGGATCATCACCTATCTGTAGTCTACCCTCCTAAATTGCAACCATCTAAAATAGCTCTTGATATGTAGCATTTTCAACTCATTGATTAGAGTAAGTTGTCTTTGATGATCCTCTTGATATTCATGAGTCATCATGTTTAATGATGAATTTTCAAATTGGTCCTCATTGTCAGATGAATCTTCATTACCACTATTCATCACAATGTCCTCTGTAGGAACTTCTACATTATCAGTGACCTTCGGTTGAAGATGATTTTCCACCTCCATTGTATTGTTGATGACATCTACTTTATGTTCCGCTTCATTTGCAGGTGTATGGCTTTCATAAATTGGTTCTGAACCATCATTGCCTTGAACTTTTTCAATATATGAGCGTAATTTTTCATGCTCTTTCACCTTATTACTATCTTCTGTATCTTCTTGCCTTTGCTGATTTACAAATGTATTTGTTATCCATTATTTGGTGGATATATGTTTCTTATTTACCCCCTCTGATGTTGCATCATTTTTTTTTCTGTGTCATCTCTGTTGCATTAGAATTAACACCATTTGAACAACTTGACTTATTAGTATTTCTTGTATCCCCCACATTGCTTTGTTGCACTACATCACTGCATGTATTTTGCCTAGCTAGCACATCAAATAGATTAGCATGAACAATACTTTCTCCAGATGTAGTCTCCTCTCTAACAGGATTTCTGTTCTTAGGAAGCATTTTATTAATGGGATGCCATCTTTTAAACTGCCTTCCAACTCTTATCACAAGGCCATCAATAGAAGATTTATTAGTTTTCTCATCGAATTGCTTATCTTTATCATTGTCAACCACCTGTCTTCTTAATTCAAGATATAATACCTTGCATTCTTGTTCCTCAACAGTTTGGAAGATATCTTGAGAAAAGGTTTTAGCACCGGTGTATCCTATATGTACTCAAGTTTATTCGAAGTATCCCAATGGTGTAACGCCGTCGACTTCTTGGGAAAAAGGAGGAAGATGACTTTAATCTCTTGTTTCGGAGAAATAAGTGGCTACCCTTGAAGCTTACATTCATTACCATACTTAGGAAGCATGTCATATTGGACTTGCACTTTTTCCACTCTAGACGTATTTGAAGCCTCATTAACAACTTCCAGATCCACGAACTTAGGAAGGTCAGTAAGTCCACTTACACCTTGACCCTAGCATAACTAGGTCGAGTCTTGTTAATTGTAGCCAAGTATAGATGAAGGAGTTTCCTAACCGCAAAGGCTAGTTAAAATATGGATTCCTTAACAAAGAAAGTAGGCTTCAAATCCGGAAAGGAAATCCAAGCCATATCCTGAATGGTCTCCTCCTACATTGAATTTTGCATCGTAAATTAGAGGTCTCATCAAATACGAATATACATACTTAGCAACAATATAGTAGCTAGATTTTGACATCATATTAATGAAATCATCTTTCCAGTTGAATCTTATTAATATATGTCGGTTCCTCAATAGACCAATCTTACAACTCCCTTTGATGGTGCATTGCTTAGAAATTTGAATCTGAAGCTCCTCCAGTTCTGGTCAACCATAAGAGAATTTTTCAACCACTGCATATTGGAGATTCTCTCACGTATTATTCTATCAACATCTTCTTCAGTTCAAACTACTCTTGGAACACCATTATTATAACAAAGTTTTTAATAGGAATGGGTTTCACCGTAATGTTATTTGATATTATCGTACTGGTTGCTGTAAGAACTTGTGCATACTGAGTTGTGATTGGAGCGACATCCTGTTGGGTTCAAAAGTAATTAGGGCATCATGCGGAAGCTTACAATTGCAAATCAAGACGGTGATAAATTAGATGCCAAAACTTATACTAAAACCATAATATTATTATATGAAAACTTATATAAAAGAAAAATACTAAAACTGTTGGGAGAATAAATATCTCCATAAACAAGAGTCCCTAAACGACTACATTGTGAATGCTATTATGTCCTTGATATGAGAAGAAGGGTCTTCAATTTATAGAGTTCCAAACTTTTCCTCTAAGGAAAGAATAAATCAAATATGGAAGAGAATTATACTTTCCTTTCAGAAAAAGTTCAAATATTTATGGTAATACTTTAACTTTTCTTTTAAGGAAAAAATAAACTACAAATAAGGTAAGAAAATCAGTGCAAAACCCTAACAAATCTCCGCTTTTGTCTAGATTTTCTTGACAAAATTTTATCTGTTTTTATCACATGCATGATATTTTTGTTCTTCACATAGTCTTCATCACTGAAGTTTAAAATATATGGGTTAAAAATGGTTTTAAAATATTTTATTTTTATTTTCAAAGATGCAGCAACAAAAATGTTGAAAATATGGTTTAAATCTCTTCTCCACATGTAGCTGGACCAAAAACTTCTTTATCAACAAATTGGTTGCAAATTGATTTGAAATTGTCTTAAACATGTCTTCAACCTCGATGAACCTGTGTCATTGAACCATTAGCTTTGATACCACTTGTTAGGTTCGAAAGTAATTAGGGCATCATGCGAAAGCTTACAATTGTAAATCAAGACGGTGATAAATTAGATGTCAAAAGTTATATACTAAAAACATAATATTATTATATGAAAACTTATATAAAAGAAAAATATTAAAATTGTTGAGAGAATAAATCTCCCCATAAACAAGAGTCCCTAAACGACTACTATGTATTTGATATGAGAAGAGGGGTTTTCAATTTATAGAGTTCCAAAAATAAATAAATTTCAAATAAGATAAGAAAATCAATGCAAAACCCTAACACAATCCATGAATGTGTTTTCACTAGAAAAACTTGTAGGAACAATAGGTAAACTCCCTCTCAACTAATTATTTACACCTATCTCAAAATGGGACATAGTTGAGCGTTTACCATATTTAATAATTCTAGTTAGTTCTTTTAGAAGAATAAATATGTAATTAAACTTCCATATTTGAATTTTTCTACTTTTAATTAAATATATAGACACTCCCCTTGTTTCAAAATATTTTTCTTGTTTTGTTTTTTAAAAATCAATTTAACTAATTTTCATAGATAAATTAGATTAAATTTATTAAATATTAGATATAGTCCAAAAATATATGAAAAGTACCATAAACTTACAAAATTTCTCTTATCAATATGATGAAATCTTAACATATTGATTGAAGTTTCAAATATTTATTAAATATTAGATATAGTCCAAAAATATATGAAAAGTACCATAAACTTACAAAATTTCTCTTATCAATATGATGAAATCTTAACATATTGATTGAAGTTTCAAATATTTATTAAATATTAGATATAGTCCAAAAATATATGAAAAGTACCATAAACTTACAAAATTTCTCTTATCAATATGATGAAATCTTAACATATTGATTGAAGTTTCA
>JAJONR010013803.1:0-11264 GCA_029582245.1 Solanum etuberosum
AAACCATAAACCCATTACAAATTAAATGGGGGTTTTTAACCCGCTAAACCCCCCCCCCCCCCCCCGCCTCACGTCTAAGCTTGACTGGAGCATGGATCGGAAGTCCAAACGGGGAAGGACCTTACTCTGATATCATGTAAAGATATGACACCTGAGCCTAACTAAACTCCAAAAGATAGTTCATGAGGGGAAAATCGTCCAAGTTCATATAAGCAAACCACCACTCCACTTATCCCCTACCAATGTGGGGCTATAACCACCCTTACGGAATCAAGGGAGAAATAGAAGTATAAACCCATTATTTCATTGCTATTTCTTTTCTATCACTTTAAAATTTGATACCAACAACATTCAAACAAACCAAAAGGACTATAATGCCCTTGAATCACATCAAGAAGGTTGAAGAAAATCACAAATCACCCTCTAAACATTATTTTTTTCAATATATAAATATAAAGATATTTTAGCTAAATTTTGTAATTGAGTTTGAGGTCAAAAATATGATTTTTCATCCATTAACAGAAAATGATTGTTTGACTAAACCAATATGACTGGAAAAATAGAATAGATAATATTTTTCTTTTCCTTTTTTTGTAATGAGAAGTGCCAAAAATTAAACGTCAACTTGGAATATTTCCTTTTTTTTTTAGTCAGCACTGGCGTTGCATTTATTATGTAATTTATATTATAAGTTGACTATTTAAGTCCTATTTTTATATTGAAACTGAAAACTCAAAAAGTAGCCCCTATGGAATGTTTTTGCCCCTATTAATCATTTGGTTACAAAAAAGCTCTTTTAGTTACACTAATTCTTTTGTTCCTCAAGTTAGTATATGTTTTGTAATAAGAAAACAAAAATATTATTGAGAGATTAACAGATATGATTAGACATACTCCACTATCATATATACTATTATTACTTATACTTTCAAAATACACGCATCTTATCACTAATTAAGAATTTTCTACCATATATTGAGAAAGATACACTTAGATACATGTATTTTTGCTACCAGATAACTAAAATACGGAAGGAAGCGAACGATATTTGTTATGTAACCCAGATACATGTGAATCCACTTGGATATAGTGTATCTAGAACAAATTACACCTAACTTTGACCCTATGTATCCCGAGATACATGTATCTGGACGCACCAAAATCTGATAACATGTACGTAATATTGTAAATCAGAGTGTATCTAAATAATTAGCTTATAAACTAAAGGGATTTAGGTAAGTCTCCCAAATAAAATTTCTAATAACTCACAATATTATTCTACTTTCAAGACATAGCAATAACATATTTACATAATATATACGATCTTCAAGAAAATCTACAATATTAGAAATTTTGAAGATCTTTCTCTTTCTTATTATCCTCCTAGTCATTGTACGAAGCTCGTCTCATTATTGGTTTTGAGTTTGTAAATCTATTTTTTCTTTTTTCACCGACCCTTGATCCCAATTCAGGATCCGACTTTAATATGAGATCCAAATTTTGAAATTCAGTTTCGATCTTGTAAACAGAGCTTAAAAGGAGAAATAGAAGAAAAAATGCTTGTGATTTGGTAATACTTATTTGTCTACATAATAAGAAAACCGATAATGAGTTTTATAAGAAAGAGCATTATCTAGTTACATATTAGTACGGAAATCGAAATTCAGAAAAGGTATTTGAATCTTCTTTCCAGAAATTATCACGAGTTTGATTTCCCACCAAGTGTTCGACGAAATTACCAGAACCTTCACTAGCTTTATTTGCTGCAACAATTCCTTCATTATAATTCACTATTTTTCCATGTTCATGATTATAAAGGTTTGATGATTTTGGTGGGCTTTTACCAGTAAGTTGTTGAACAACTGCTCTAAATTCAGAAGGATTTTTGACATTTACTAAAACAGGGCTTGATATATACTTCACCTTCATTGGCTCTTTCTTTTTGTTGCTCATTTTATGTCATTTGAGGAATTGAAGTCTAAAATAATGTGTCATTTTATATAAAGAGTAAGGAGAAATTTCCAAGAAATGAAATGTCAATTGTCACCATATTCAAAAGTTTTGGAAAACTTTTGTTTTATCATGACTATTAAGGGCTTGGGGAACAAGTTAGGTTAATTATTTCGAGATTAGTTTTTCACGATTGTTATCCCACTCTTAATGAGGAAAAAGTTATCCCGTGATTATTTTCCAATCAAACATGGGATAAGCTCATTCTAAAATTAATCTTAAGATTAGTTATTCCTTATCCTTTGTATCAAACGGGTCCTAAATATATCATTTTTTTAATGAAAGGCATAAATATCGTGTTGTGATTGTTGAGATTCTTCCACCTTTATTCAGAAGTCTCGGATTTGAGCTTTAGAAATGAAAAAACACATGTTGGGAGTGACGCCCAAAAAAGGACCTTGCTATGAGAGAATTCAATTTAATCGTGTAGAGAATATGATTAATTAATAAAAAGTGTGTTCTTTCTAACAATTTAAACTTTTAAATGAGATAGTCAGTGATCACACACTTGACACTTCAACGTGATTTCAGAATAGACAAAGCTCCTGAGATCGAATCTCACCACCACCCTATATTAAAAAGAATTTCAAGCCCATGAAAGAGAATCAGACCTATGAAAAGTGCGTTCGAATGACAATCTGGGTGAATATAGCTACGCCCCGGTCGGACTCTAATGTGAATGGCCAGAAACAATGAATTTCTAGAATCTGGCGTAATTTATTTTTTTTGCGTACGTATAAGTGGAGAAAATTATTCGGTCTTAGAAGTTTCTACTATTTATTTATATTTTTTTCATTTGGAAGTGCCTGTTCACTTATTACAAAAAAATAAAAAATAAAATGAAAACCACCACAACCAATCAAGGTAAAACTTGCATGGTTTATTTGAATACACCAATTAAATAATTTTGAATTTTTAATATTTGATCGCTTGACTAAAAAATGTTATTGATATCTAAATATACACTAATTATGTATATTATTATATTACATATTAGGGATCCCTACATATTAATAAACAAAAAAATATATCTGTCAGTTATTATTTTGGTGAACAGTTATATAGTATAAAAATCTCAAAAATTTAACATTATACTTGGAAATGAAACTGAAACTGAAAATATATGTCACTTAGGATGTGTGCTCGATACGAAGGAAAATGTTTTTATTATAGAAAGTATTTTCTAGGAAAATAGGTGATTTCTTATACTTATTTTCTTGTGTTCGTTATGTCAGCATAATATATTATCCTAAATATATTTGTTTATAATTTAGATAAATACTATGAAAGATGACGGTGCTTACTGAGGGTATAGAGGGGCAGCGATGAGGCTTCGAAAGGGTGTGTGTGTTGGGTTTGGGGGGGGGGAGGTTGAATAATAATGTTAGAAAATATATATGAGAGTCTAAGATATTGACATCGCAATTTTCTAATACCATCGATCATGGATAATGAATTAAAAGGAAGAAAACATTTTTTTAGGTCAAACGTGTGTCTATATTAAGATAATATTTATGGATGTCTTGAGAGTCCAAGATATTGACATACATGATTTCTCGTGTAGAAAAAAAGAAGATGAATTTTGACCTAAGGATGTGTTTATTATCGAGAAAAATTTAATATTGAAAAGATATTTTTAAAAAATAACTTATTTTTTGTTTATTTTATAATTTGTGAAATAAGCAGAACATATTGGATCTCAGAAGTATTTGATAAAATTTAGACAACAAGACGAGATTGTGGGGATAGGAGCATGAGGTGGTGAAGTTTGGGGGTGGGGTGTGTTGGAAGTTGCGGAGACGATAATCAACGTGAAATGTCTTATAAAACTCATTTTTTCATACTTTTATTAGGAATATTTTTCTTTTCTTCTAGAAACTTGTAATCTTTTTTTTATAGAAAATGTTTTCCAAAATGAGGAAAAGAGGAATTATATATTATCTACTCCACACCCTAATTTCCTTTTATTTTTTCCTCGTTATAATATACTCTGATCACATTTACTTTGAATTTGTGTGACATAATTTGAATTGATATGGAGTTTATGACAAAAAAATTAAAATTTGTGAACTTAAACATGTTTATCATTTGTGTGACTACTAATATTTTAAAACTTATAATTGTAAATAGGTCATATAACTTGTATAACTATACAAATTTTGAAACTTGTGACCTAATCGATGCATAACATTTTTATGACTATTAAAACTTCTCATTAAAAATTAAAAAGGAAAATAATATTTTTGGTCCCTAAATTATTACTTTATTCTAATTTTGATTTTTGTGCAATTTGATTGAGCATATTTGACATTTAATTATATAAATTTGTAATTTTAATCCCTCAGATTAATAGAAATTTAAACATAACAAAATCCATATTTAAAGACAATTAAGACAGCAGATAAAAAGAAAAAGAAATCAATGGTTGTGTGCAGCAGGTAAGTATTTATATTGGTTAAATATATTTAATACTCCTTCACAGTAAGGTATAATCGAAAAATATGAATTCCTAAAATAACAGTTATTTTGGTATAGAAAAAGCATTATATAGTACTCCCTCAGTTCATATTAGTTGCACACACATAATTATAAATAATTGTCTCAAATTACTAGTTAATTTACAAAACTAAAATAGGATTAATTACATTTTTTTCTATTTTATCCTTACAATTAATTCTTTTTAAAAGTGTAAACAAGTTTCTTTATATTCTTCTCAATTCTGATGTCTTACAAAACATGTAAAAGAAAATAAATAACTAATATAAAACGAATGAAATAATAACACTATTTACTACCAACAAGGATCACAATGAAGTAGTTAAAAGTCGCTCTTAATAAAAAGTTTCAAATTCAAGTTCTACCACACTTTTTTTCTTTAATGAATTTTGTGTAACGCAAATCAATAATTAATCAGCTCTAAGCAAGTACTAGAGAACGAGCAGAGGCGTATCCAGAATCTTGAGATGATGGGTGCACTTTTACTAAAAGGTAAATCTAAAATATAAATTTGATCGGTTTAACCTCGTTCTGTCATATAAAAGATTCAAATTTCTAACATCACTTAGAGAAGTGCACCCTATCATCATCGCACGACATTATACGATACTTCAAGTGTGGGTTCACACATCTATATTTAAATATTTTAAAAAAAATATAACACTACTATATATGATTTCAGGAGGGGAGCATGGGTTCACGTGAACCCGGTGACCCCCTGCTAGATACGCCTCTGAGCACGAGGAGAAATCTAAATTTCTATAAATAAAAAAAACACATAATCCATAAATGTGTTCTTCAACTTGATTTCAGTTTACATTTATACCCTCTAACTTTGGATATGCACAGATAAACATTTAAATTTGTATACAATTGAATAAATAAACATATTCGTGTTGTGTGGCATAAGTACGTGGGAATTTAAAGTGCATGGAGAGGGAGAGAGAAGGAGTGGGAGAAAATAACGGTGGCGAAGGGCAGAGAAATGGCGAGGATCCGAAATTGCAGGTTTCCCTTATCAACAATGCCCATCTCTCTCTTCCATCAATTCACAGGAATGAAAAGAGAATACTCAAATCAAAATCTACTGTTGGATACACACAGTTTGTTTCAAACAATTTTCCAGATCAAACATTCTTAATGGACGGAGTCCTCATTTAGGATCAACCAGCTCCAATGATTTGAAATTTTTTGTTGAGCATCATATCAGAGCTTCAGAATGGTACGTACGCCTGCAGGCTTAAATTGCTATTCTCCTCGTTTCGATTCCTATGCCATTTTGAAACTTGCAATTGCATCCTTCAACGATTATAATTTGATAAATTATTGAAAATTTGAAGTTGTTTTTGAACAATTAATTGTAATTTTGTTTGATTGTATGAGCACATTTTCTCTCTGTTTTAACTTTAGACGAGAAGTTCGAGGAAATTTTAGTTTTCAGAATGTATATGTTAATTAGGCTTTAAGAATCCATGATAATCTTCAAATGTTATGAATTCAGCATAATCTGCCTTGAGTTTCCATTGGCTGTTGAACAGTGTTTGGAGTTTGAAAAGGTGACGAAATTGATTATTGAGAAGTAGATGAGGGAATTTGGATCTTAAAGGAAAATATCATCCAATTGAAAGTGTGGAAGTTTAATACCTACATTCATTCACCAAGTAGGAATCAACTTATCAATTAAGGATGTGTTTAGTATGAAGGAAAATGTTTTCTTAGAAAACAAGTAGCCTAGTTACTTATTTTCTAGTGTTTGGTAAATAAGAAAAAAAAGATTATCTCAAGAGCATTTATATGTAATCTAGCAAAACACTATAAAAAACACTCAGAATAGATTTGTGTCTACCCCATTATATCTCTTTGTTCGATATACTCGTGAGTTTGACTCCTTTTAGTGTTAGAGTATTTGTTCAGTTACATTGCATGACATAAGAGATTGAGTGATCGCATGTGAGATAAGTTTATTAATGTGATAAATTCTATTGATACCTGCTCTTTTTCTTCTTCTTTTTTGTGATATCAGGGCACTGCAGTTAATATTATAGTAGGGTCTCATGTATGGGTTGAGGACCCGGGTGTAGCTTGGATTGACGGAGAAGTAAAGAAAATAACAAATGAGGAAGCAGAGATTGAGAGGACTGATGGAAAGAAGGTACTTTGTTCTGCATTTTAATTGTGAATTTCTTCTTTCATTTTTTGATATTATTAAGCGCAAACCTCTGAAGATACCGACCTTTTCTCCCATCATTTCAAGACCATTTGCATGCTGCTGAATTGAAAATACTATGGAACCATTATTGTTGTGCTCTTATAGGTGTAACGGTTAATATTATAACCTCATCTCATGCACCTTTAGCGAAGAATCCCTTAACAAGAAACGAAATAAGTCACAATTTGTATCTCCAAATGATTTTCTGAACTCCTGCAAGTGAACATCTCGGGTTTGACAAGAATGCAGACTTTCCTGTTCCATGGATTAATACATGACATCATCATATGTCGTCCTCTCCTGCTTCAGGTTGTTAGGAAATTGTCAACAATTTATCCAAAAGATGTGGAAGCTCCTGCTGCAGGTGTGGATGACATGACAAAACTATCCTATTTGCATGAGCCTGGAGTATTGCAGAACCTAAAAACCAGATACGAACTCAATGAAATTTACGTAAGATACTGTAGTGATTGTTTGAATTATGTCTGATCTTAAGCTCTTTCTTATGTTACAGTACAGACAACAGCGCCCATCTCTTAATATTTGATATAATTACAGACTTATACAGGAAATATCTTAATTGCAATAAATCCATTTCAAAAATTGGCTCATTTGTATGATTCACACATGATGCAACAATACAAGGGAGCACCATTTGGAGAATTAAACCCTCATGTCTTTGCCATTGCAGATGTTGCATACAGGTCCCTCCCAGTTTAAGCACAATAATTACAATAATCTTCGTCTTATTAGCATGATAATATATTGAACTTCCTTTGATGGAAACAGGGCCATGATCCTTGAGGGGAAAAGCAATTCTATTCTGGTTAGTGGTGAAAGTGGAGCCGGTAAAACTGAGACAACCAAGATGCTTATGCGATATCTTGCCTTTCTGGGTGGCCGTGCAGCAACTGAAGGGCGTACAGTGGAGCAACAAGTCCTTGGTGTATGATAACATATCATTGATAACCTATTATGTGCTCTTTATTTTTCTATCATCAATCACTTTTTCACATAATATATATTCTCATAAATCTTTTGCATGAACCCACTCAAGTGCAGTCTAATCCTGTTCTTGAAGCATTCGGCAATGCGAAGACTGTTAGAAATAACAATTCCAGGTCAAGCTCTTTAGCACTGTGCATTTCAGCATTTGCTTTTCACATGATCCAGTTATATGTAATTTAGATTTGGTTAATTATCCTGCGAGACAGATTTTATCAAAATTGCACATTAGAGATTGAACTGCTTGTTTTACTAATCCTATATTTACTTGGAATAGATAAGCTATTTTTGAAGCTTACTTGTGATTGCAGATAATCAATACCAAGTCATTATGTTAACATATTAGATTGAAGATGTTTAATTTTCTCCTTAACCTAAAATTGCTGCAGCCGTTTTGGAAAATTCGTTGAGATTCAGTTTGACAAACATGGAAGGATATCAGGAGCAGCAATCAGGACCTACCTCCTCGAGAGATCCCGTGTTTGCCAAATTTCTGATCCTGAGCGCAACTACCACTGTTTTTACCTTCTTTGTGCGGCCCCCCAAGAGGTACTTTTCTGTTGCAATACTAACTTTAATAAATGTTTTGTGGGCTTGCATCAAATTGCTTTGGTGGAAGTATGTTTCTGAGAATTCTCCTAAGCACTGTAGGAGATTGAGAAGTATAAGTTGGAACATCCCAAATCATTTCGCTATCTTAACCAGTCAAAGTGCTATGAGCTAGTTGGTGTGAGCGATGCAGAAGAATACCTTGCTACTAGAAGAGCAATGGATGTTGTGGGAATTAGTAAAAAGGAGCAGGTATATATCTTGTACAGCTTTGCCAGCTTCATGTTTTTATTTGCCTTTCAATAAAAAATAAGAAAACACTACCTCTTACTCTCTCTCTCTCCTCCCTTCCCTCCCTCAGGAAGCAATTTTTAGAGTTGTTGCCTCAATTCTTCATCTTGGTAATATTGACTTTGCAAAAGGAAAAGAGGTTGATTCATCAGTTATTAAAGAGGAAAAATCCAAACTCCATCTCAAAACTGCAGCAGAGCTTCTGATGTACGGAAGATTCTTAATATCACCTTGCATATTCAGATCCTATGTGGTGTGATAATGGTTGGAGATTCTGATTTTCCTAATGTTTTAGGTGTGACCCTGTAGCTTTGGAAGATGCATTGTGCAAAAGGGTGATGATCACCCCTGAAGAAGTGATAAAACGAAGCCTTGATCCTCGCAGTGCTGAAATAAGTAGGGATGGTCTGGCTAAAACAGTATATTCTAGATTATTTGATTGGTAAGATCACCATGCATGACTAATATACTAGCTATTGTCACTTGCAAGGCACTGAAGACTTAAGCTGTTTATTTGTTTTTAATATCTTAACTTTATAAAAGAATTCTTTGTTGCAATTTATGTGAAGGGGAGTATGAGACTCCAAGTGCCTAGTTTTCGGTGTGAATTCGGGCATAAATTCTCCAAGTTTGTTTGAAATAAAATTATGTATTTGAAAGCTACATGAAAATTGCTATATATTGCCCATCAGGGTTAATAATTCATAATATACAAAATGATTTAAAGAAAATCAAAGTCAAAGAATAAATTGTTGACTCCCCAAATAGTAGCCCCTTCACATGAATTGGGATGAAGGGAGTATTATTCACAATTATTGTAATTCAAGGATATGGAAATACTTGTTTGCTGTGATAGTAATAAATAAAGAGTGCAATTGTGAAAGAAATATGTTGATTTGAGATAAAAGAGTCGCTAAAATTAACCATGAATTGGAAAGAAAAGAAGAAGAGAAAATATGTGCCACGTTGAAGCCAATATGTGTGTGTGTGTATATATAATGTATGTGTATATGTATCATACACACCGGTGATTGTAAAAAAAATTATTCTGAATCAGCATCCACGTGGATTCAGACTTGAAATAAGTTTCCATAAATTAGTGCATGATTAATTACTAATTTCACAAATTCATGTAACGTGTTATATGCCTCTTGGGAAAATGCAGGTTGGTAGACAAGATAAATGTTTCAATTGGACAAGATCCCCTGTCTAAATGTCTCATTGGAGTCCTTGATATCTATGGTTTTGAAAGCTTTAAGCACAACAGGTAGCTAGGAGTCTTTAGCTTGCCTTTCCAATTACTATAGCATCGTTTCATTTAACAGAAATGTCTATGTGAGTGTTCAAGGATTTGCAACTCTTGTTTGTGTGTCTCATTATATCATGCTTTGCAGCTTTGAGCAATTCTGCATAAACTATACAAATGAGAAGCTGCAGCAACATTTCAATCAGGTTTACTTTTCGATATTGCTGACAGTGTAAGCATTGATTTATGCATGGTTTCTCAAATCTGTTGTGGCTTTACAGCATGTCTTCAAGATGGAACAAGAAGAATACAAAAGAGAGGCCATTGATTGGAGCTACATTGAGTTCGTGGATAACCAGGATGTTTTAGATCTTATTGAAAAGGTAATTGCAGTTCTCTGAATTCACTATTTGAGAATTTTTAATTGTTTAAACAGATGTAAGTTCATCCAATGAAAACTTTTCTAAAGTGGCAAGGTTGAGATCTCATTAGTCAAAGTTCTTGTGTTCAATTCTTGCTGGTAACATTTTCTTTTATGTTTAATCTATTTCCCCTAGGTGGGGGAGAGGGGGAGGGGGGAGGGTAGTCTGGATGTTGTTCTCAAGAAACTGTCATTTGTAGTTCTCCCCAACAATGGGTTAATGCCATCACTTTCTCAAATAAACAAATACAATGTATGCAGACCTTACCCCTACCTTAGCAGGTAGAGAGGTTGTTTAGCCTTCGGCTCAAAGAAAGCAAAAACACACATTTATGAAGACATGAGCAGTAACAATAGCAGGATAGTAAGAAAATAGAGGCATACGAGTAAACAACTAGTAATAGAAACTAAGAGTGAAAGATACGGAAATAGTAAAATAATACTAATACTACTAGTCTGGATGTTGTTCTCAAGAAACTGTCATTTGTAGTTCTCCCCAACAATGGGTTAATGTCATCGCTTTCTCAAATAAAAAAATACAATGTATGCAGACCTTACCCCTACCTTGGCAGGTAGAGAGGTTGTTTAGCCCTCGGCTCAAAGAAAGCAAAAACACACATTTATGAAGACATGAGCAGTAACAATAGCAGGATAGTAAGAAAATAGAGGCATACGAGTAAACAACTAGTAATAGAAACTAAGAGTGAAAGATACGGAAATAGTAAAATAATACTAATACTACTAGTCTGGATGTTGTTCTCAAGAAACTGTCATTTGTAGTTCTCCCCAACAATGGGTTAATGTCATCGCTTTCTCAAATAAAAAAATACAATGTATGCAGACCTTACCCCTACCTTGGCAGGTAGAGAGGTTGTTTAGCCCTCGGCTCAAAGAAAGCAAAAACACACATTTATGAAGACATGAGCAGTAACAATAGCAGGATAGTAAGAAAATAGAGGCATACGAGTAAACAACTAGTAATAGAAACTAAGAGTGAAAGATACGGAAATAGTAAAATAATACTAATACTACTAGTC
>JAJONR010013804.1:0-17915 GCA_029582245.1 Solanum etuberosum
AGAAAGGATATGATGCAAAATCTTTGAAAGAGACAAAAGGCAGTATGGAGTAGTGCATTTGTCAACTAGAAAAATAGGAGGAGATGCTTTTTATGCCTTGAAGACTTTCTCAAGTCGTCTCATGAGTCATGTGTTCTGCCAATAGTTGACTTGTTAGATGAAAGTCCTCTTGTAATGGGGGTTAAAATTCCTCATTTTATCGGGGACAGGAAATGAATCGACATCTCGATGTGATAGATTATCTAGGATCAATTTTGGTAGAAGTTTGTTTGAGTCTAGAAGCCATGATTTTGGAAATTATCTTGTTAGAAAATTAGTTAGTGAGACTTATAATAGGTCTAATTTGAAGAAAAAAAAATAGCACAATCCCTATGGTTCTCCCAAAATTGTGATGATCCAAATTTGTGTTAGGGAGTCAATTGTACTTGTTGAGTACAATGTAGATGTAGCATGACAATATTTTTTATTTTCCCTTTCAAGCACAAGTTAGATTGGTATTGTCATGATCAAAGTTCATAGTACATATAGTCCATTTTGGCCAAATAAGCCTTACAAATTTTTCTTTGGGCTAAGCTATTTTTGTGCCAAAAATGAATATACCATGTGAATTTGTGTTATACTTCAAAAGCTTCTCTTGCGTGCTTTCTTCACAAGTTTGGCAACTTAAAAGTCTATCGGTCCTTCTTGTTGTAATGACTCAGTCCACTGATGATATTGTTTGTTTTGAACCTAGACCGGCATGATTTTAAAATGTGTCACTAGTGTGTAAAATCTGCTTACTTATATATATGTCCATTATCTCTTTTGTGTTTTGTCGATGTGAGACTTCTTATCCTAAGTTGGGGTGTCACACTTTTTGTCTCACCCTTATCGACTCACCCTCATTATATGTGTGTCGCATACACCTCTCATCTTAAGGACTCAACGTTCTCATTGAGATTGCCCCACCACCATACTGAGTGAGTACCATCAAAATCGTGGTAAAAGACAGTCTTACCCTCAGATGTTTCTTTCCATGTTAAATTAACTAGAAAATAGAGGGATGCTTTCTTTTTCTTTTGGCTTTTTATCCATCAAAGTGGGGGCGGAGCCAAGTTAGAACAATTCAATCTCTTCCGATGAAAAATTATATTGTATATATGGTAAAAATTATAATGTTATGTGTATATAATAAATATTAAATCATTTTAATTTTTTATGCATTTTTTTTTATATTTTAAACTCTTTTAATAAAAATTTTGACATTGTCACGAAAGACTTTATAAGTCGTCTCAATGAGTCATGTCACGTGGAGTGACATTATTATTTTTGTAACTTTTGGAGATGTGTCCTTCATGATTCAAAAGATCGTCAATCTCGGACAATCTTATAGTCTCATATCTAGTGACATGTTCTTAATACATGTCTGAATATATTAAGATGTGAATTAAAATTAAGATGTTTGAATTTCCGCATGTCATGTGCATATACAAATTTGAAGATTAAGAAATTTTCGTTATGATTAAGATATTTAAATCTGAATACATTTATGTTTGAATATGTGTGTATTATGATTAAGACATTTGAATTTGAGTATTAAGATATTGTAATTAGATTTGATCACTGAATAATTAAGAATGTTAGTTTTAAATATATAAATGTATAAATTTAGTATTTTAAAAATAATTAATATGAAATTCAAATAAAATTAGTAATTAATCATTTGTATCAATAAAATGTTACAAAAATCTCATTTCAACTAAAATTAAATTATTTTCTTATAAAAAATAATGAAGTTATAAATTGATATTTTATATTTGATTAAAAAAACTAAATCATGGTATGCATGATGTTTAAATTATTCTCCAAGGCAATATATTGACAGAATTAATCTTGTTGGATATTCAACATCCATATGAACAATTAATATTGGAATAATCGAGTAAATAACACATGCAACATATACGTGAAAGACAAAATGTATTCTTTAAACTGTGTCCAAAGTAATGAAATCGAATGAACTCAGTGTTATTAATTATATATATATATATATATATCGATATTTTTAACAAAACGTCTCATATATGATCTTGACTACTCTGACAGAGCTCCAACCTGAAAAAAAGTGTGGCTTCAAATGCAGAAAGGTAGATTGAGCATTTTTTGACAAAGTACTTTAACACGTAAAATTCATCTAATTATCACTGAAGATCCATTAAGTCAAGAATAGATACGAGACAATTTTCTAATGGCGAGGATATGAATAGCCTCAAAGTAATAAGAATAATAAAATTAAAATATTTTATATATGAAAAAAATAAGTGAATTTATATATTCGTTTGTCGAAGCATATATAAAGAATCAAAAGTATTTTAATAAAGTAAAAGAATTAAAATGACATATGATTTATTATATGCGCCAACTACAAAAGAAAAAGATCAGATATGCTTTCGACAAAAGAATATTTAAATTCACTTTTATATATATATATATATCAGATTTTAAAGAGTGAAAAGTCGTCATGAAGCAATGAAGTCAAAGGGTGGTTAGATTGTACGGCCATTGCAAATATTCCTTTTTTGCTGAATTTTTAATATTTATATTAGAACCTGATTAAACGATAAGAAATTATTTCTAAAGATAACACATTTAATAAAATTTATTTTATATTTAAAAATAATTCGAGACTGATTAAAATGAATCATTTCGTTATAGTCCATGTTATTTAGTACAAATATTGCTAAATAATTTAGTTTGTTTTGCCAGCTTTGTAAGTAGACTAGTAGTCATACTTTATGAATTAAAAAAGGAATATAATAGGTGATAACCAATACTTAGATAGAAGACTCTTATAAAACGAAACGACTTTCATTTTTGTAATAAAAATAAAAGAAAGTCAATTTTGAATTAAAAAAGAAGTAAAAGAAAAAAAATCATTACTATAACATATTTGGTGTAGTTCCATATAAAGTGAGATCGGAAGTTAATAAGATGTACAAAAAATCTTATCCTTGTCTTTGTGGGTTAAATAAGCTATTTTTTTTATCGATTCTCGGTTAAAAGAGGTGAAATCAAAGAAAGAAATGCACTGACTTCGGAAAATATTTGACAATTACAATGTATCAACTAACCTCAAAGAATGAAAATAAAGTCCGAGATGGAATAATTTTATTTAGACTAAAAACCTAATATGGATAATATATATTTTCTTCGTTTCAATTTAAGTGCTATTATTTTTTTTTGGTCTATACAAAAGAGAATGACATTTTGTTATATTTAGAAATAATTTAGTTTTAAATTTTTTTAATCTATTCTTAATAAAATAATTTATAGCCAAATAAACTTTTAAAGCATTTTTTTTGTATTTCTTAATCTCTGTATTTAATCAAACATCAATAACATTAGGAGTAAAACAATTCACCGGCTCAATGAGGAGGTTATTTCTTTCTATAAGGAACTAATGGGGTCTGCTTTGAAGGCCTGCAATCGTAACTTCAGTTTTGGTGGTTCGAATTTCAACTTTATAAATTTTAAATTTTATAATGACGATTTTAAGTGATGATAAATGAATTCTAAATTTAATATTTGTACATATTTAATGAATTTATTAAGACAAAAACACTATTTGAACAAAATCAACTGAATTCAACCAAACCCGTATGCAGGCTACTAACTCTCGTAGTTTCACATCATTAAAAGATGACGACAAGGCATGGTTTCTAAATAGGGCTAAATGGACGCACCAACGACTTGAACTTCTTCACTTGACTGACTTCCTCAATTGCTTCACTAAAATACTTATTCATAATCTAATGTTTATATCAAATCATATTAACAAGTGAAAAATGTATATTAATTAATTATAATTAAGTAATAAATACTTTGTCTGCAAATGCATCTTATTTATTTATTGAGTTAATAAAAATATCAAAATTATTTCAGACGGTTTGATTCAACCTAATTGTACTGCATAATCTTTTAAAAGGCACTCCACACTATTTTTCCTTTGAATCAGAAGTCAAGCAAAACTAAAATAGAGCACTAAGTTCAATTATTTTATTTATGTTTATGAAAAAAGAAGTGATTAGTTTATCACAATCAAAGTAAATAAGAAAATAATAACATTTTCTTCAGTGGTGGAAAATCTAGTATAGAAAGAATCAGAATAGCAGAAAGACATTTAATATATTGTTTTGTTACTCCTATTTGATGGTTGTGCCTCATTTTCCCTATCTGGTTTTTGAGCTTATAAAAAACAACCCGCAATTTATATCACTAGACCATATGCTAAGTCACATATAAGAGGCCACCACTTCTTTAATTCAGTGATAAGAGTGCAACGCATGATGAGAGTTAAGTGCACTTAATGAGTCAAATCTTGCAATGGACTAAACTTCTAACGTTGAAGTGGAGAAAAGGTAGAGGGGCAGACCCACCATCCATCGACTTTCAAGTCTTGTCTTCGGGGACTTTTCGGTTAAAAAAGGAAAAAGAAGACATGTTAGGTCATAACTCATGATTGGGACCATACATTCACTCAATATTCTAGTACTGCTTTTTCAATGACAATGATTTCTCCAAAGAATGATTTAGGATCCTTGGAAATCCTTTCCAGTAAGCTAAAATAAAATAGTTGGATGAATAAACAAAGATTGTTAATGTAGGCCTGTTTGCAAAGATCACCTTCTTTATTTTAAATAAAATCCTTGTGCCTAACATGTATTATTGAAGCTGATTTACAATAAACATACAAAGGATTCTGAGAAAAGATGGTTCCTTGTAGCAACACTTATTCCGACTTAGCAGTTGTTTTCACAGTCGCGGACTTGATGATATCAATAAATTCAGGCTGTGATGTAACAGAGATTTAAAGGTCAGATACTACACAAGTCTACACCAAAAATCAATGACACATAAATGTTGAAACAAACCTTTAGTGAAGCACCACCAACCAAAAAACCATCTACATCAGGTTGTGCTGCCAACTCTTTGCAGTTAGCTCCATTTACAGAACCTGCCAATTGTTTTAGTAAAGCTTCAGGACATAATTTGCAAATTGATGTGTTTTCCACAAATTTATCTATTATTTCAACTGAACTAGAAAATCATAGATTACTGATCATTCAGGAGCTAAACAGCGACGATTCACATCCAAAGTTCCCAAAAACAGACACAATAGTTGCCCCATGGTAATTCAACTTTGACTAAATCCAGTTAGAAAAGGTTCCGTACTGACACTTTCTGGCGCAAATGCCAAACTGTTATTATAACCATTTGTTTTTCACTTCTAAAATTAACAGGACAAAAATCAAAGATAATGTGGTCCTACTTCACATTCTGCATTTATATTGAGGCAACAGGTATGATTCTACGTACCACCATAGATGATTCTAGTTGAAGCAGCAACTTCTGCACCAACATTCACATGAAGCCATTTCCTTAATTCAAAATGAACCTGGCAGAGATATGAAAATTTCCGTGGTTAAACATGTTCCGATAGAATTACAGACCAATTAACTTAAGAACCCATCAAAGATTCTAACATAGAATGCTAAACCTATGGAAAAAGAGGGAAGCAAGTTTTCTTTTAGGCAAACTGTAACACCCCGGAATCTAGTACTAAACTAGGACTAAGTGTGAGGGCAACAAGCCAAGGAAGAGGGCAAGAGCCAAGGCTGCCCAACTTTTCCTTTTTTGCACTGCCCCACCTTCCACGACCACCACCACGGCTCGTGGTGTGGCTTGTGGTGGGCTAGGCAGTAGCCTCCCCAAAACTGCCCTCAGACAGCCTCCTCCACACGAGAGCCTTGACGGCTCGTGGTGGTCACCACGGATCGTGGTGCCACTCGTGGAGTTGAGGCATTAGCTATGTCAAGCTGCCCCAAGTTGGCCTCCTCCACACGAGCCACTTCACGGCTCGTGGGAAGGCTCGTGGTGGTGCCTTAGACTTTTAGGGGTTGAGGAGTGGCTGCCTAGCCACTGGATAGTGACCACGAGAGGGACCACGAGAGGGACCACGGCTCGTGGTAGGCACCATGGCTCGTGGAGCCCCTCGTGAAGGTGGGCAGTGTTAAGTGAGGGGTAAATTGGGTCTTTCCGGTTTTAATTAGAATAAAGCTATGTCGTTTTGCCTAAGTCTAGGACCCCTATATAAGTCATTTAAGTCTAGGACCCCTATATAAGTCATTTAAACTCTAAAACTCACCCATTAAAGTCATTATTCCCAAAACCCCAAAAGAAATCCCAAAGCTCTTCTCTCAAATATTTCTCTCTATAGAACTTGAAGAAGAAGATAGAGTTTGGAGCTAGGATCAAGGTCAAGTCTCCAATCCTCAAGCATTTGTGGGCTTTGTAATCAAGGTATGATAGCTTTTCATCCATGGATTCCTTTCATCCATGGAGTTCCTAAGTTTTCCCCAATTGAGAAGATTTGGGTTTCTTCCGATGTTGTGGGTATTGATGAATGTTGATCCAATTGAGTGGATTATGATTGTTTATGATTGAATTGATAGAATTACATGTTTTTAGGATGAAATTACATGTACCCATGCCTAACCCATATCTAGAAGGATGAAATTGATGTAAATGGGCTTTGTGTCATGAAAGGAGAATTTGTGGGTTTAGATGTATTCAATCTAGGATTGATGAGATACATTAGAATTGAAGCTTGTATGATGAATCATGATTAGATTAGTTTGACATTGAAGCTCATGATATGATTATGATGTTGAATTGCTTGAGATTGAGCATATAGAATGACTATGAGATATAGGGCTTTGAGAGTAAAGCTTGTCAATTGTTGACTATTGATGTAATTGTTGTGGAAGGGATAGTTCCCACGTGAATTGCTTATGATTATGCATGTGAAAGGTTTGCTCACATTGAATGATTCTAGGTTGAAAGGATTAATCACCTAAAATGAATCTAATGCTAATGACTAAGAAATTGATGAGGCTAGGCGATTACCCATGACCTCCAAATGAGATGGATATGAGGCGATTACCCGTATTCCATGAAGTAGAATAAAGAGGCGATTACCCTTATTCCTTAAGTTGAACAAGAGGCGACTCCCCACGTTCTTATGATATGATGGGACAAGAGGCGAATACCCATGATCCTTATGAAATGACAAGAGGCGAATACCCATGTCACATGTTGTTGGACTAGAGGCGAGTACCCATGTTCCATATGTTGAGTTGGATTAGAGGCGAGTACCCATGATCCATATAAGTTGGACTAGAGGCGAGTACCCATGATCCTTTTTTTTTTTTTTTTGAGAAAGTAACTTTGTATTCACAATAAATGTTCAGCCCAAAGATTTGCTTCCACATGCTAGAGGACCATCTTCTAATCTCTGAGAGGGATGGTGTATCCACATCCTTGAAGTTGCTAACCAAACTTCTACTAAGAACTTCATTTTGTTTGTTGGGTCCGTCATTAATGCAAACTATTCCCCCCTTCAATGTGACTTCTGCATTGAATGAACTTTCCCCTCTGTTGGACCATTTACTACTTCAAAGGGCATCAGCGTAAGGGATGTTCTTGTCAGTCAATCTAGGTTCCATTGGAACTTTCTCATTCCTGTGGAAGTTAATAAATCTTTCCACCTTTGCTGCAATGAACATCCAACCTGAGTTAAAGGTTATTTCAGGGATTATCAACACTGATCTTCTTCTACCTTTCAAGTTTATGATGTTGATGCATCGTCCAGACTTATTGAAATTCCTTGCACAATAAGTTTCAGAGAAATTTTCTCGCCTCTTCTTTCATCCTTTGTATCAACCATATCATTGTTCTCTTGGTAAACTGGGTTCTAGTGATGCACTTCCTACTCCTTTCGGTTCATTCGTACAAGTCCCCCTGTGTACCTGAAATTCTTGAGACATCAAAAGACTTGAAGCCCACAGCAAAATAAATGGTGTCTTCTTCCATCAGATCAATGGTGAAAATGGGTTTCAGAAGAGAGAGGAGAGAGAAGATAGAGAAGAGGGATGAGAATCAATGGAGAAGTGGGTATCAGAAGAAAGAGGAGAGAGAGATAAAGAAGAGAAGGAGGACGAGAGGGGTTGATTCCGATGATCAAAAGGATCACCGGTGAGGGAAAGGGAGTGGAGGATAAGTTAGGTCATATTCTTGGGGAATGTGCCTGGGAGAATTTTTGAGTACCCATGATCCATATAAGGACTAGAGGCGACTACCCATATTCCTTTGTAATAAGGCAAAGAGGCGATTCCCTATGTCCATAAAAGATAAGTTAGATTATGATGTGATGTAGTGTAAGCTTGGAGTGTTGCTTGAGTTTCCTTCCATGATATACTTGACTAGAGGTGGATGACCCAAGTCTTGACCAAGGATAAGTTGAGGTTACTTCAAGAAGTATTCCTCCTATATTATGATGATTTATGTGCATTAATTATGCTTATGACTTATGTTGATTATCTCTTATGCTTATGTTGATGTTTATGTTGGCTATCATATTTAGTACATGTTTGTACTAATGCATATTTAGGGTCCGGCGGTATCGATGCTCATCCACGTGGCTAGGATCTTAGTAGAGCAAGACTTGAAGTTTGGTGAGTCCTCATTGTATTCGAGGATATGGCCACCATTTCTCTTTTGATCTTTCACTTTATGTTTTGAACACTATTGTATGGGCTGTGTCCCAAGATATTCATGTTTTAGATGGTTTGAGACAAAGTGTAATAGACTTCCGCTTTTGATATAAAACTTTGATGTTGGTTGAAAAATGTTTTAAATTTCCGCTCATTTCTATCATCTTATGTTATGAAAGCTAAGTAGGCCTCTCGGGGTCTTGTATGCCATGTTACGTCTAGGGGGTACCCCTGGGTCGTGACACAAACATCATGTGTTGTGCGTCTGTCACATAGGTGACCAAGTTTTATTGAAAATACATACTGAGAAATAAGGCCCCTAGACATGAACTTCGAGATGGCCTCTAGTTGGCCCTGATCTACAACATGATGTAGGCAGGGCCTAAGTTGCGGGGACTCTTCACTTTCGTTGCCGCACCCGTGTCGGATTCTCCAAAAATACACTACTTTTGGAGAATCCGACTCGCACCCGTTGACATTTTTGAAGAGTCCGAGCAACATAGGGCAGGATTAGGGCAGGCAGAGGCTTGACATGCAACAACTATGAGATATCCAGCAAAATACCGTGTCTGCAGCTTCCAATATAGTCCAAGGAGCATGACATGAGGAATAATAAAGGTCCATTCTAAAGAAGTACTTTCTGCCTTTGAAAGTTGAAAATATGAAGACATATTTGCTGATTATACTGTAACTGCGGAGAAGTTCCACTAAACACGTCATCTTTACTTTAACCACAATAACAAATACATAAAAAACATACATCATCAGTAGTTGAATAGCTAAGAAGCTAAGAGAGATTCAACGTACTTCTTGAGCTTGAGCTGGAGTAGCAACCTTTCCTGTTCCAATGGCCCATACTGGTTCATAAGCCAAAACAACATTGGACCAGTGTGTGACTTGTTCTGCAGAAAAGATGGCCATCATCATCATTCATTTCTTTCAAAAATTTTTTTTGAATATTACTATAAATGATCAAGGTCAAACAGTACATTGGTTGTACTTGCACCATATTTACATCAAAAGACTCTAAGAAAATGGAACTATTCTAGTCTTCGAGAGGGAGTCTAATACATCTAGAGTTTCAACAGTTTCTACCGAGTGAGACTGTTCTACACCAAAAAAAAAGAGCAAAATACAATTCATCTTCGTTTGTTGGACAGAATTGCTCCTATTTTCAAAACATCTGAAATTCCTCTCTTTCCATATTGTCCAACCATATACAAGCTGGAACCATTCTCCATCTTCCTCTGACTCTGACATCCAAACATGCTTCTTCCCAACTTGCTAGAGTTTCAGCCATCTTTCTCGGCTTTATCCATGTGATAATTCTGAGTGTCAGGAGCATCCTCCATACTTGACTTGTTATCTTGCAATGGAGGAAAAGATGATTTACTATCTCTGTAGTTTCTCCACATAGGCAGCATCTGGGGCCGATAGTAGTCCCTCTTTAGTCTTTTCATCAAGTTATCTTGAGATATATAGAATGCTACCAGCAGCTGCAGTTTACTTCTTGTGGAGAGAGAAATTTCAGAATTTTCCAAAACAAGAAGATGACTACAACTAATTTGACAAAGCAGGGGATTCAAGAAGTTCACATCAAAGCAAGGAAAATAGCCAAACTCACTACTTGGCTGGAGAACCACAATCACTATCTAGTGTGATACAATTTTAATTTTATGATAGTTGTTAGTTGGTTAAGTCCCGTTTAGTTACATTGCTTATATTGCCAGGAGGATGTTGGGGCATAATGTCCAGTGATCCTCCTTTCATCTGTACTGTTCCATGGGCACTTTGGTAATGAAATCAAGTTTAGTTACCAAAAAAAAGCTATCTTGAGTACGAACTGCTCCTGCCAAAAGCCAGACAAAACATGAAACATTATATGGTATCTTAGTCTTCAAAATGTGCTTCCAAGGCCATTCTACCATTTGATGATTGGGGTTCATATGTTTGTAAGCTGCATTCACTTTGTGAGCACCACTATTGTGTCCATTCCATCAAATCTGTCAACCCCTTCCTGTAAACCTCCAAAAGGTCCCTGCAGATTGAAGAAAGCAGTCACCCTACTCACCTCCCAGTCATTAGGCCTTCTTCTTAAGGTAATAACCCAACCTTGATTTGACCACTGCTCTGCCACTGTATTATGTTGATGAAGTACAAGATTGTAGATGTCTGGGAATTTCACTTGTAAACTCTTAATCCCTAGCCATTTATCCTTCCAGAAAATAGTTTTACTACCATCCACAACTTTAATGGAGCTTCTATTTTCCAGCAAAGGCCATAAGACCCTGATAGATCTCCATAAATTAACCCCACATGGAGTCTTGATCTCCTTTGTCATCCATCAGTCCTCTTCCTCATACTTTGCTTTGATAGCCCTTACCCATAACATTTGGTCTTCTTGTATGTATCTCCAAAGCCATTTTATTTTTAAAGCCTTGTTCTGGAACTTCAGGTCTCTGAGTCCCAGTCCCCTCGTCTTCTCACTCACTGTTAAGGCCTTCCATTTCACCAAATAGATTCCTTTCTTCTCCTTATTTCCCTGCCACAAGAATGATCTTCTAATGTTGTCTAGTCTTTTAATAACACTTTCTAGAATTGGAAATAAGGACATCATGTAAAAGGGGAGGACATATAACAGAGTTGATGAGTATGACTCTTCCACCCAGTGACAAATATTGAGACTTCCATTTGGATAGTTTCTTTTCACACTTCTCAATGACACCATTCCAAATTTCCTTGGATATTGATTTCGCCCCTAAAGGCATACCTTGGCAAGGACCCTACTTTTCCTCCCAATATTGAGGCTAGAAACTCCATATCATTGACTTCATTAATTGGGTATAATGAGCTTTTCCTCCAATTAATATGCATACCAAACACATTCAAATAAAACCAAAATCACCCTCAGATACTTCAACAGATCCACATTTGCATCGCAAAAAATCAAAGTGTCATTCGCATAATGTAAGTGTGTGATCTCCATGCTACTATTATCCCTCCTTTCCCTTTGTTCTTACTCACTGTTAAGGCCTTCCACCATTTCACCAAATAGATTCCTTTCTTCTCCTTATTTCCCTGCCACAAGAATGATCTTCTAATGTTGTCTAGTCTTTTAATAACACTAAGTGTTTGGTTAAATTATTTTTGCTTGAATAAGCAGAGCAATGTAGATAGTGTAGATCTTTTTTATTTTTGATTTTGTCAGCTCTTCACATTTTGATTAGCAATCAAATGTCAATGTATGGAGCTGCAGAGGCTCTTGATCATGATTGTACTTGATCAAAAGAATTACAGGTAGCATTTGCAAAAGCATCATTAAAAGGTTGCCTAATCAATCTTTCCAACACTTTCAAGGCTTTCATTTGACTTCTTGTGCCTATATCTATATCCAGCTTAGAGGTAGGTGAGAAGTTTCTGGTTGCTAGCATTGGGAAGAAACCTGATAAGATAACAACAGAATTTGCATTGAAGCACGGCTATACAATGATGCCACAGTAGCAGCATGCGGCGAGTGGTCTGTAGGTATTAGGTGGAGTACAACATTACGACAATGCTCCAATCACACACTCATTACATAAGTTATTGCTAATGAATGGTCACATATAGATCCACCAAGTATTATGTATCCAAAGTCCAAATCATACTTGTAAGTTATAGTCTCATTCAGACTGTAAAGTGGTACGGGCAAGACTCAGATCAGGGTGGCTAAGGCGTCCAACTCCAAATAAGCAACATTTCTTGGACATTACATAGGTTAAAGCTTTATAGTTGACATTTCACAGGGACTATTCCAAGACATACCTGCAATTGCTTTTGTTTGCGCTGCAACTACAACCATTGTAGATCCTGATTCTCGCTGCTCAAGAGTCTCCCCAACACAGGCAATCACTTTTAGGCCTTGCGAAAGTGCATATGCAACTTTATCAGCCACAAACTGCAGCAAACAGGGAAAAAGGCTATAATCTGAGAAAGAGCATACAAAGCTAGTACATGTCCATCAATTACAAAGATGCAAGGAAACTATCACATGTTTCCATATCATAGCTTACATCATTTGATTCATTCAATAAAAGCCTTCTCTCAGAGTGACCAAGGATGACCCAGGGAATGCCCAAATTGACCAGCATCTCAGCACTATGGATGCAGAGAATAGAATTAGTAAAATGCTATATTAATTAAAATAACAACTATCAACTAAGTAAATAAAATTAACTTAAAAGTTGACCAGATCGAGTATAATCAATAATAAAGCATTCCGTAAATCAACCACAAAAGATATACTTAGAACTAAAATCTTCTGATATGTGTGTGCCTGTGTGCCCTATTTTTTGAGCAAATGGTTCTAGTATATGTTTTACTAAGAGCATAACAAGAAACAGATGTTACTTTTTTGTACAGAGAAGGAAGCCTGAAAACAGACCAAAAATAGATGACTAAAAGGGTACATTATAAGCAGAAAGATCAAGTTAAACCGGCGTCTCAAGCAGTATACCCAACAATTGGTTACAGGGACATCTTCTCAGCATGCTTGCTTAAATTCCAAGTTGCAACTTTATCAGATATAGCAAAAGAAAATCAAAAGGCAAATATGTGCATACCTAACCTCGCCAGTAAAAGCACCTCCCTTCCTTACCCAACAGTTTTGTGCAGCAATGGAGAAATCACGACGCAATAAGGTTTTGACCAAGGGAAGAAAAACAAATGGCGGACTAATCACAACCTCTGTGAGAAAAGCAATCCAAATAAAGCAATAGCGTAAGACTTGGAAAAACCCAACAAAAAAAAAAAAAGACTAGAGGGTAAACTTTCAACAATGACAACCAATAAAAGGAATAAAAGAAAATCACTTTTCAAACTTCAGATAGGTATAAATCACTTCACTGAAAATGATAAGACATAAATTTCAAAAGCCAAAGCAAATGCAAACATAGAGAGAAAAAAATTGAAATACAAGAAGTCCCAGCCTAAAGAAAGGCAAATAGTAGGTTGGTCCAAAGTTAAATCATATGAGGTAACCTGATCTGAACATTCTATCTGTGAAGAAATGAATTGGGAGAGAACTTCAATGTCAATTTAGAATTACAACTTCATAAGCAATAAAATGTCTTCATAACCAAACTCTTCTTTTTCCTTCTCTAATTTTTTGGCAGCTTAGGATCGGAAACTTACCAACAACATCCTCAGATGGAACTTCCGCTTCACTCAATGTGGTCACAATTTTTTTCACTTCCTCCACGGTTCCATTCTGCACACGTATTTCAATTCAAACAATAGAGCAAGATTCACAAATAAAGATGTAAGGAAGAGTTCATATCCTCAATCGCTAAGTAACAACTTGAACTAACTAATCATAGATCATCTTTGTGAATCAGCACACCAGTACTCCATGGGAAAAGCCATGGGCTTCGCACGTATAGAAGTCCAAGAACTCTAATCCATCTCATTCATACTCAGTTAAGCATGCATTGGTTCTACATGGTACACAATAATCTGGATATACATTTAGAATTTCATAAATTATATCCACAGTAATTCACACATACACTGTATCAAGTGATCTACTAAATTTAATACCTTACAATTTGATGTGATTAGATAGACATGGAACACAAACACCAACATCGAGTGTTGTATCGAGTCACGCGAATCCAACCAATTAAAGCATACTTGACATAGTGTTGTATACATATCCTACTTCTTCATTTCAACTTTTCTCTTTTAAGTTAGACAATTGCTTCACCAATTTGGACACTAAAGTAACCATTGGACATTCTCCAGCACCAATTCCTTACTTTTCTTCCTTTGAGGTGAATACAACTTTTTTTGAAGATATATTGGTTGTCGAAAATTTATTCTTAGTCCTAAAATGATATTAAGAGTAACACTGCACTACATTATTTTTAGTAAGGTGCTTCATGCACTTTTAGTAGCAGACCTAATCCTGATACTGTCTCGAATCTCGATTATTGCCTGTAACATTGAAAATACTGATAGCCGTTTTTTGGGTAGACTAAGGTTATAGCACTTCATAGTCACAATTTTAGTATTATTGAGTGTTGACTGTCTTAATGATTGTGCATGTGTCAAAGCTAAAACATATATGAAGATTTAACTAAGACATCTCCAGTGGACTATCACTAAATGTTAGAAACATAATCATGTTTAATTCAGCTTTGTTACTTATAATTTTTTTTTGCTATTATTCCGTAGATTTACCTTTTACCAAGCATTGCCATTACATATTGCAACGAATATTACCATTTAACTAAATATATTTATTTTTCCTTTATTGAAGATATGGTGAACCCCAACCACTCCTTACAAGTTACAAGTAGCCTAATAGTGGATTTTTCCTTTGTGCTCCCCAATCGGCTCCAACGCCTATCATCATGTTTGGAGGTGGAGAGCATTTTCCTCTAGGCTATCCCTCCCTTGTCAAATAAATGGATTTAGCTACAGTAATTGTAGATAAAGATTATAAAAGAATCTATATTTCAGAATGCACACGTCCTGGAGATGCAAATAGCGGATTTAAGGATGTTGAGATAGATGTGTGGGTATCCTAGGAGAAATAGGATCAGAAAAAGCTACCTGAGACAAAGTGAGAATGTGCCACTGTGGTGGTCAAGATGAGGGAGACGATACTGAGATGGTTCGGTAGACATTGGTTATAGTGGATATAAGGAGAGGTATTGGTAGGTCGAAAAAGTTCTGGAGAGATGATTAAGCAGAAATGACACTCCTGTGGCCAATTGAGGATATGACCTTAAATAGAAAAATATGAAGGTCAAGGAGTAGGATAAAAAGTTAGTAGGTCATCCAACATATTTTCCTTTTCAGTTTTATAAGTATTACTCTCCTGCAATCCTATTCTTTGATTTTAATATTACCTGTTGTTTTCTCTTGCTGCAGTATTTGTATTATTTGTTGTTATTTTGTTCCTCATTGTTTTACTTTAAATACTTGTTGGCACCTAACACTACAAGATTAAATGCATTGCTAGTTAAATTTTTGGTTCAACAAACAACTTCAGCACATAGAAGTTCTGAAAGCCGCCTTCAACGATCTAAAGTGCAGTAAATTAAGTCCTCGTTTGAAACTTTTTATACAACCTTATGCATATAAGATTTCCAAAAGCTATCTTCAAGGATCGAAATCCACTAATTTTAGAGAAATTTATCTTACT
This sequence comes from Solanum etuberosum, assembly GCA_029582245.1. NCBI lineage: Eukaryota > Viridiplantae > Streptophyta > Magnoliopsida > Solanales > Solanaceae > Solanum > Solanum etuberosum. The sequence continues at coordinate 15,781 of JAJONR010013804.1, forward strand.
ACACAAAATTTATTGATCTCAAACTTAGGCAAATAAGTTACCTATAAATTGGATACGAAATCTATAAAATCATTTCACTAATGTTTATCGGCATTCAACCAAAGACATTATCCAGACTAAATACATTAAAAATCTTCTCAATAGCTCCAACATCTGCAGTTCTCCTATACAATAATTCTGATGCTATTTCATCCTAAAAGTAAGAACACTACTTTCCAGTGTGCAACTATGTTATCAACTGCAATGACAACAATTTAAAACAACACATTTACTATTAGAAGCAAATGAACACACAAGACTTAACTTTCAGTTCTAGGTTTACGCATCCAGCGCGTTAAATCAGTATAAATATAGCCACTAGGGTTTAACCAGCTGTGATATTGGTCTGAAATTCCGGTGTGGCTGAGTGATTAATGAAGCTAGAATAAACGAAGATGATGGGATATTGGAATTGAAATCTCAACATAGTCAATAAGCATGATTTCCAGTTGATTAATAGAAGGAAAAAGGAAGCAAAATACATACGCATTTCCAGTTGCCGCCGACGAAGAACTTTCTGGCCATTGTTTTCTTTGAGTTGGGCTGAGAAGAAGGTAGAAAGGTGTGTTGTTGCTGTAAGAATGCACTAGAACAATTGCGCTTCAAGAGTTGGGTAAAAATAGCTAAGACTAGAAGAGAAAGATGTTGCGGGTTGCTAGAGAATCATGCTAATAAGTGTCATAAAGTAAAATTTCATAATTAATTAGTAAGATTTGTTGAAAATTTTGCACATTTGGATTATAGATATTAGGAGTGTGCGAAAATCGAAACGATCGATAAATCAAATCGAAAAAATGTTGTTGATTTATTGTTATTGGGTTAACAGGTTTTAATTGGTTTTATAAAAAAAATTATTAAATTATCGGTTCCGTTTTGATTTTTTAATATTGGGTTATTGGGTAAATCGAACCATAATAATTTACTACTTTATCCCTATATAAATATTAAATATTAATCACAGTACTTTACTAGTTACTCATTTACCTTGTAGTCTTCGATTGATCACATGTCGGGGTGTCAAAAGGGTGGATTGGGTTGAAATTGGAGATACAAAAATAGGTTGAATAAAAATTGGGTTGGATCGTGACCCGCCCAAGTTAACTTTGGCTCAAATAGGTTGGGCTCAAATGGGCTAAAACGGATTGGGTCTTGACTCACTTAATCTCAATAATTTTAACATATTGTTATTTAAGTTTTATACGCCACAATTTCATTTCAACTCAAGAAAATTAAAAAAAGGAAGTTACAAATGGATAAATAAATCCTAGATGATATAAAGTAGATAGTCATTCTGTAACACCCCAAAAATTTCTAAGTTAAGTCACAAATCATTCTTCATTTACTTGTAGAGTCATATCGGGTGATTCTTAAATTGCCCATATGTGTAAAGGTAAATTCTTTAGTTTGGGAATGATTTTGGATATCAATTAAGGTCACTAAAAACTCCTAGCACAAAGTTGAGTTGAAAGTTTTCTTACCGATTAAGTTTTGACATAGATTTAACTTAGGTCAACTTAAAACAACCATATCTCTTAGAATATAAAAAGTTACGTGGCCCATATAACCAATCAAATTAAAGGTATTTGAATCTTCTTTCCAACGCCACCAATTTCGCGTCAATCCAAGTTTTGAGTAAAAAGTTATGACCATTTTAGTAACCTGATACAGTACTGTGACGAATTAGCCGACGGAAAAACATTAAAAAGGATCGTTTTTATCTTTTTACCTCTAAGAAAACCTAAACGAATTTCTTGACTAATTAAAGACCTAAAACAACTAAATTTTCATCTCTTAATCCATCATTCTCTTCTCTCTCAAACCATAAGGCAAAACCCTAAGGAAAAATCAAAGTAGAAGACTGAATGATTCTTTCCAGTTTTTTCAAGATTCTCCTTCAAGGTAAGTTTTTCTCCAAGAATTACATTCTTTCCAACTCAAATTCCTCTATACAATTATGAATCACTAATGAAAATCATAAATCTTGGCCATAGAGATTTCAAGAAACTAATTCAAGAATCTCAAGAAAGGTTTTCTTGATTGTTTACCTTCAAGCTAGGGTTTCAAGGCTTCTAATCAAGTTCTTCTTCAAGATTCTT
>JAJONR010013805.1:0-14119 GCA_029582245.1 Solanum etuberosum
AATCATATTCCTTTCCAATATTCAGTTTATTATCTTCTTATCATATTATTAATCTGTTATGTTTATTCTGTCTTTTGGATCACTACCATAATTTTATTGTCATGATCATTCTCCCTAACAGCGCCTCACATCGTCTACTTCCCTAAACGGCCTTCTGCCTGCTGGTTTCGACTCTGCCTGCTGGTTTCGACATTAGGATAATGTCGAAACCAGCAGGCAGAAGGCCCTTTAGGGAAGTAGACGATGTGAGGCGCTGTTAGGGAGAATGATCATGACAATAAAATTATGGTAGTGATCCAAAAGACAGAATAAACATAACAGATTAATAATATGATAAGAAGATAATAAACTGAATATTGGAAAGGAATATGATTAATACACAAAAATGAAAAAATGAACACAACATACGGATATCCCATCATAAGGAGGCCTTGAGTAAGTTTGATTTTATCAATTTTTCTGTCATGAGAAACTCAGGCTTGCTTTGGAAGCTATGACAGTTGCTATTGCTAACCGGGATACTGAAGTAGTTTGCCTAAAGGCTCAGCTTATGAAACATCACAATCAGAGGGACCAGGTTGAGAAGAACTGGCAACCCTGAAGGTTCACCATAAAGCCCGAGCTGCAAAGAATGTTGAAATTCAAGAGAAGCTTCTGAGAAATCATGCTGAGGCAAATGCTCTCCTAATCTTACACTTTCAATCCCTTGTTCCTAAGCCCCTCACTCTTCCTAGATTCCCGTGTCAGTCCTCATTCCTCTTTTCTATCGAAACTCAATGGGTATTGTCTTGGTTCTCATTCGTAATGATATCTACAATGCTTTGATAGCTGATCTTTTATTTCTGAATGCAAAATGCCTTGTTTCTACTGACTTGTCTCATTACTTTGTGCATTTTTACTCATGCTCAGTGTTGCCCAAGCGGCCATGAATTTGATTGAACTACATTTCTGTCAACTTGGTTTACTGCTTTAACCCTTTTTATGATGTCAAAAGGGGGAAATTGTTAAGGTATGATGAGATCAATGCTAGTTACTGGAAAGAAGATGACATGGTCATGCCGATAGGGGGAATCAAGTGCTACTTGAAGAGGACATGGTCATACCGATAGGGGGAAGAAGTTGAAAAGGTTTGTTATCATCAAAAAGGGGGAAAATGCTATTTTTTTGCTGATGTGAAGTTTTGATGATTTGACAAACTTTGGGAATGATGCAAAAAGGGGACCAATCCTGTTATCTGAAGAGGCATACTGATAGGAGGAACTAGTGAAAAGAGGAAGAAGGTGAATAAGTTTATTATCGTCAAAAAGGGGGAAAATGTTATTTTGGAGCTGATGCTAAGTTTTGATGATTTAACAGACTTAGGGATCTAACAAGAGACCAGATCCTTGTTATTGGCACTAACGACAGGGCAAATGAATGAATAAACTCAGTGTGAGGAATATTTGTGCGTCTTCATCAAAAAGGGGGAAAATGTATTTCTAGGTGTATTGATGATCCTCACAAATGCAGGGACCCGGTCCTTGGCAGAGTACTTCCGTCCAGATTCAAAGTGGTGCACAGCTGTAAAGCTATCTTTACAGCTGTCTTGACAGGTTGGTTGGTGAAATGTGCAGCGTACTTCAACAATAGGAAGGGCGGACGAAGTTGTTTGTTTCAGTGGTCAAAACCCTTGTTGGTAAACTGATATATACAACAATAAACAAACAACATTATTCATTCAAAAAGAGAGAGAGCTAGAAAGTCTTTTTCAAGAACTCAAGCATCAAGAACACAACAAGGGACCTGGTCCCGGAAAATGTGCGTACGTGAAAAGGACGAAAATACAGCTGCCAAAAGGCTGCCAACTCTGATGTGGTTGGTGCACATCCTTTGAGAACAACATGCTCTCAGCCAATGGCCTTGTCCCAAGGGTTTGTGTCCATCTTGATAATAGCCTCTTTTCCAAAAAAGACAAACCCAAGGTTTGGCAAACAAAGTTGTGAATTTCTGAAAATTCATAAGCTCAAAAGAAAAGGCCATCTTCAAGGAAAAACACTGCTCATGCTCAACAAAGGGACATGATAGAGTGCTGAAGAGTCTTTGTTGTACTTTGAGCTTTGTGTCTTATGTGCTTACATTGTAAATCTATTCCTGTGTTATAAAGGAATTAGATTTTTGTTCGGTTCAGCAAAAAGTCTAAATCAGTTAAGGTTGACTGGTTTAGTGGGCAACATTGTTGTTGCTTAGTCAAATTCTAAGTCATCTACAGTTAGGTGGTTTAGTGGGAAACATTATTGTTGCTTAGTCAAATTCTAAGTCATCTACAGTTAGATGGTTTAGTGGGCAACATTGTTGTTGCTTAGTCAAATTCTAAGTCATCTACAGTTAGGTGGTTTAGTGGTCAACTGTGTTGTTGCTTAGTTGAAGTCTAAGTTATATAAGAGGTACGTAGCTTAGTGGGCAAAAGTATTATTGCTTAGTTGGTCTCTTTTTAGTCGAGTTGCTATATTGAGGGGAAAGGGATTTAGAGGTAAATTCCTAGGTTGCAAGCAGTTGTAATATGAATTGTTGCTCCGTTTGAGTGAAATAGAGTTGGGTTGAAAATCTTGTGAGGACAGGTCGTGGTTTTCACCGCCCTTGAGCAAGGGGGTTTCCACGTAAAATCCTTGTGCAGATTTTACTTCCAGCTATTTACTTTCTGCATTTATTTCAGTTACTGTTCTTGCTGGGTCACGAGACCTGGTCCGTTGACGTATAGTGGACGCGTACATTCCATCATTTCCCCTTTAACTGCTTCTTCTTATTCATCTTTTTGTTAGCTTGATCACTAATGGAAAAGGAAAAATGTGCATTATGCTGTTGAAATTTGGATTTTCCAAAAATGAAGGTTCGCTAATGGTGCTTCAAAGGAAAATAAGAGATTTTGATTGACCTAATAGCTTAATGTTGTTCCTTATTCCTTTAGGTGGGTGGGGGATGATGCAGGTTTATGAATAATTTATACTGGCGACTTTCCTTGTTAAGGACCAAAATTGAGTTAAATTGTTGCATAAATGTTAACTTTTGGATTGCGTTTGATAAAGTTGAGAATGTTTTTATTGACGAAATCAATTTCTAGTATTTGGTTACATGGAATAGTTGAAATGTCTTCTAGAAAGGAAATATTTTTCACCAAAGGGGATTGACTTCCATTATATAGGAACAAATATTTTTTTTGCCTTTCAAAATGTGGTTTGTTTCAGTTAACAATTGGTTGTTGTTGACAACTTTTAACATCAAAAGTATTATTAAATATTCTCCTCTTATTATATATTCCACCTTGAACAATCATCATAGGCCATTTACTATTTTACCCAACAAAGTATGGGAAATGATCCAAAAATGATTTCTGAAGATGAAATTTAAAGAAGAAATTTCCCAATGCCAAGTACATTAGTTACTTTTTCCCTGATAAATGACTTTGTGAGTTCTACGTCAAGGATCCTGGCTTCCTGCTTTAAGAAATTTCAGTGGGTGCAATATGAAAAATTGACAATTTTAAGAATCTGACTCATGTTTCGGGAGCTTGAAGAAGAACTGGATATTTTTAAGAATTTCTCGCATTCCAATATTGTCATGATCATGGTTCTATTTTTGTCTCAAGTTAGTTAAGGTGTGGTTGAAGGTTGTTTTACTGTTCTTTTGTTTTTTGCTTCTCAGGGATCCCGTTATTTCTTTTTCGACTTACTTTTAAATGTTTTTTCTTGAGTCGAGGGTCTACCAGAAACAATCTCTCTACTTCCTAGGTAGGGGTAAGGTCTGCGTACATTCTACCCTTTTCGGATTTAACTTTTGGAATTACACTGGGTATGTTGTTGTAGTATTGCTTCTCAGAGATATCTGAGAACTGCAAGTGAGGAATGATCATTAAATATATTGCTGGAATTTGCTCCCGGGGGTTCAATCTTGTAACTTTTGGGAAAATTTGGATCTTTCCATGAATCTATAAGTGCTTGCTACTATTCTCACTAAATGAAATAGGGGAGGTTAAACACCTTGTTTTGTTTCTTTTTTCTTATTTATTTAATAATAAACTTATTCTTGTGGGTTGTTTGGCTGATAAATTAGTGACATCTACACCTTTCTATTGTCTTTTGCTTTCCATCTGTACCATCAGATGTTTATTTCCATATGCCTTAACATGATGCAACTGGAACTAGAACATATGCTTACTGGAACACAATGCTGCCTTTTAAATTCCTGAAATCTTCTTGTTCTATCTTTTTTTGGCTAATCAGGTTATATGGATTTGTGCCATGCAATTATTATTAAGGACTAGACTACTTACACAAGAATGGAATTATGCACAGAGATATTAAGGTAATTCTTTCATTCAGTATTGTTAGTTATTGGATATTCTAACTTGCTTTACTCCATTCACGAAGCTCCATTGCATACTGAATCCAACGAGATGTGTGTTTTAATTTTAGGGAGCAAACATACTAGTTTAAATTAAAGGCTGCATCAAACTATCTTTGAATTTGGTTTATGAAAGAAGGTTGTTGAATTGGTACGGGCATTTCTGGCTTCGCTGCCTTATTCATTTTGTTTTTGCTTCTTGAGATATTTATTGACAACTGAATTGTCAAACTGCTTTAGGCTTGCTATTATGACCGTTACAAAGTCAATGAAGGGTACACCATACTGGATGGCTCCTGAAGTTATTCTGCAGACTGGCCATAGCTTGTCAATAGAAGTACAATTATCAACTTATTTTTTCTTATCACCTAAAGCCATGAATGTTCATATATATTGATAGTATAGTGTAAATGCCCTTGCTAGTAGTGGTTTTGGTTTGGGGGTGGGGGGGTGAGTTTGTACATCATATTACCCTTTATAAGAATGGAGGCCTACTTTTGTGAGTCAAACCCCTGACCCATATTTCACAATTAGGTGGTCTACATTTCTGTGCTAATCTTCCACCCTCATGTTTCAATGCCTGGGACACATATGTCACTGAGGTTTTATTTAACAGCTTGAACTCCAAATATGATTTTGAAAAGTTTAGTAGCATTTGATGTGAAATTCAAGAGTGGTGGGGGTAGAGAAAAGGGGAGAAATTTACTTTCCATTTCATGATGCAATTCAAACTAGTATCATGGAATGTAAGGGGTTTGAATAATAGAGATAAGAAGAGGGTTATCAAGAACATTATGGGGGACTAGAAAGCTGACATCATTTGTCTACAAGAAACCAAATTAAAGGGGGATATCACTGTGTTGGTAAGGCAGATTTGGGGGGCAAAGGTGGGTCAACATGGCATTTTGGAGGCGAGTGGGACAAGAGGAGAGATAATGATGTTGTGGGATAGTCGAATATGGAAGGGGGAGCTACTAGAGACAAGGACATATACTCTCACCTGTAAATTTGAATCGCAACTGCAGGGCTTTTCCTGCCACATTACAGGAGTTTATGCACCCAATTGCTATGTGGAAAGAAGACTAGTATGGGAAGAAATTGACTCTATTGGAGGATTAATAGAAGGTCCATGGGAAATATGTGGGGATTTCAATGTGGCCAGATATACTTCAGAAAAGAAAAATTGTACTAGGAGAACAATAGGAATGAGAGAGTTTTCTGATTTGATTGAGGATTTGAATCTAATTGATCTCCAATTGGCAAATGCTAAGTTCACTTGGTTTAAAGGGGATAACCATCAAATAACTTCAAGAATTGTTAGGATCCTGGTATGTCAAGAATGGGATCGTGCTTTTATTAATATGAAATAGTATACTACGCAGAGAATAATGTCGGATCACTCCCCAGTCACACTTCAAGGTGGTTCCTGGAAGAAGAACACAAGTTATTTCAAATTTGAGAGTTGGTGGTTAAGAACTGATGGTTTCACAGATAGAATTAGGAAGTGGTGGGACTCATTCGATTACATTGGGAGACCTGACTACATCCCGACATCTAAATTAAAAGCTTTGAAACATAGATTGAAGGAATGGAATAGAAGTGAGCAAGGAAGTCTTGGCCAATAAAGAAAGAATGTGCTTGAAAAGCGGGATGTTATGGAAAATATTGCCACTGATAGAGCATTAACAGAAGATGAAGCAACGGAAAAGGCAACTTTACTTCTGAACCTAGAGGGTTTAATAAATAATGAAGAGATATACTGGAGACAAAGGTCAAGATCTGTTTGGCTAAAGGAAGGGGACAAGAATACCAAGTTCTTCCACAAAATGGCTAATGCACACCAGAGGTATAACAACATAGAACAACTGCTCGTTCAGGGGAATATAGTGCAAGATCCAGAAAGGATCCAAGGGGAAATAATGGAGTTCTACCAGAAACTTTACTCAAAAGATGTTCAATGGAGACCTGGCAACAATTTCATAAACTGTCCAAGGTTAACAGGGGAGGAAATGGAGGACATAGAAAGAAATTTTGATGAGGAGGAAGTTCTGAGAAGTTTAAAGCAATGTGCAGTGGATAAAGCACTAGGACCAATAATTAGGCCTATTGAGAGTGGCCTGGAGTATTGTCTAGCTAATGGATTGACACCAATAATCATGGAATCTGATTCATTAACAACTATGAAGATCCTAAATGGTATATGGGAGGTACCTTGGTTGATTTCTGTGAATGTGAGGGCTATTCAAAAGATGATGAACAATGAGCATGTGGAAATAGCTCATACATACAGAGAGGGGAATAAGTTGGCAGATTTTTTCACTAACTATGCCTTTACTTGTGCAGGTACAGGTATTAATCAGTTTTATAGCATACAAGACATTCCACAAACAGCGAAAGCTATTGTACAATTGGAGAAAAACAAATGTCCAAATTTGAGAATTCGTAAATATTAAAAAGGGCACCATACAAAGTAAATGAATAAAGAGGAGACATTTGATTACAGATGCTACAAACAAAATGTCTAATGGATTCATACAGACTATAAGAAAATGCATTCTGACATTCATGGAGGTGAACTCATAGATAAAACCAGAATGTCAAGGATTCACACATGCTGCAGGAAAAGATAACGACACTCAAGCTAAATTGGAATCAGCTGTTAGAGATACCAAATACTGGAAGGGCAATGCTACAACTAGAAATATTAGGCGTCCCAAATATAAGAGTAAATAAATGTCAAAATAGCACCCGGAAATCAAAAGAACAACAACTACAACTCAGTTCTGCAAATACAATCAGCTGAATGCAATGATACCTCAGTCTGTGAATCAATTTTGACAATGGAAAGGTTCCAAATCGGAGTCTTTAAACAGTGGTATTAGCTTTGCTGGAGCTCAACCTGTTAGGGATGAATAAATGGATACCTACCTATGAGTAAAGAAATGTATAGCAGGGGGAATCAACAGAACAAAAAAACAACTCAGATCTGCAAATACAATCAGCTGAATGAAACGATACCTCAGTTGGCAAATCAATTTTGACAATGGGAAAGTTCCAAATCGGAGTCTTTAAACAGTGGTATTAGCTCCTCTGGAGCTCAACCTGTTAGGGATGAAGAAATGGATACTACCTATGGTCGTACTGTAGTTATGAAGATCGATTAGAGTTTCTGTGAGAGTTTGATGCTTGCCATCATTGAGAAGGAACCCCCGATTTAGTTGTTAAAAAAGTCTTCATTGAGTATGAATTCATGGTGTTCGTGGGACTTGTGAACGCCCAAGGTGAATCTCTACTCGACCGCGAGATTGTGTTTCAAGAACATCAATTCAGCTTGCAGCTCTCTCCCACAATTTCTCAAGGTCGTCCAGAGCTGTTGTACTGTCTATGCTTTCTATATTTGTTTTGTTTATTTTTATGGTTAGCTTTTTAGTAATTGCATTTTTAAATTTGGGCTTGGGTCACTTTTGGACTCAAGGCATGTATATTGTGGCTTGATTTTTCAATAAATGGGCAAGACCCAATACTTTTGATTAAAAAAAAGAAGCACTAGGACCAAATGGCTTTACAATGGGGTTCTACATCAAATGTTGGTAAGTGGTCAAGGGTGATATCATGAAGACTTTTCAGCATTTTCTATGACCAATGGAGGTTTGAAAGAAGTTTTAATGCTACCTTCATAGCCCTGATTCCAAAGGAAATGGGTGCTAAAGAACTAAGGGACTTTAGACCTATCAGTTTGATATGATGTATCTATAAAATTCTCTCGAAAGTGCTCACTGAAAGGCTAAAACGAGTGATGTCCAAACTTATTAATTCACAACAATTAGCTTTTATTAAAGGGAGCTAGATCATGGATGCTGTTCTAATAGCTAATGAAGCTACAAATTCCCGATCAAGTTTGGAAAAATCAGGCATTTTATGCAAATTAGATATTGAGAAAGCATATGACCAGGTCAACTGGGATTTTCTTATGTGTATGCTAGAGAAGATGGGTTTAGGTCTCAAATGGAGACAATGGATTAAATTCTGCATATCTTCAGTAAGCTTCTCAGTGTCGATAAATGGCTGTCCTACAGGGTTTTTTAGTTCACAAAGGGGTTTAAGGCAAGGTGATCCCTTATCACCTTTCCTTTTCCTATTAGTCATGGAGGGTCTCAACAATATGATTATGAATGCAAACAGAAAAGGATGGCTAAGAGGTTTTGAAGTAGCTAGAGTCGGAAGGGAAAGCCTAAGGATAACTCATCTACAATATGCAGATGATACCCTGATGTTTTGTGATGTTGAAGAGATCCACCTCAAAATTTTGAGACTATTTCTAGTCTTGTTTGAAGGAATGTCTGGACTTCATGTTAACTGGAGAAAAATCTTTTTGTATCCAGTTAATGAAGTGCCAAATATGGGAAATTTGAAGTTAATTCTTGGTGGTGAAGTGGGTGCTCTTCCAACTACTTATTTGGGTATGCCTTTAGGGGCTAAATCCAAGTCTTTGGAAATCTGGAATGGGGTGATTGAGAAGTGTAAGATGAAACTAACAAGGTGGAAGTCTCAGTACCTCTCACTTGAAGGAAGATTGACTTTGATCAACTCTGTGTTTGATGCACTTCCAACATATATGATGTCTTTGTTTCCTATTCCTCCTGATGTCATTAATAGGTTGGATAACATCAGGAGAAAGTTTTTGTGGCAAGGAAACAAGGAAAGGAAGGGGTACCACTTAGTCAAATGGAAAAAAAATGATCAATGATAAGAGAGTTGGGGGTTTAGGGATCAAGAACCTTAAGAATCAAAGAAATGCTTTGAGAGTGAAGTGGCTTTGGAGGTATTCCAACGATGACCAGAATTTATGGCGCCCAATCATAAAAGCAAAATATGAAGAAAGTGACAATTGGATGATAAAGGAAGTTACCACTCCCTATGGTGTTAGTTTATGGAAATCCATCCGATTACTATGGGATGAATTCAAACCAAACACCAAGATTAAAGTGGTAGATGGCGCTAAGATTAGATTCTGGAAGGAGGATTGGCATGAAGTAGGAAATTTGGAGATACTTTTCCCAAACATACACACTCTGTTCTTCAGCAACAAAGTACAATTGCTGAACTATGGACACCTCATCAGTGGAATATTATATTTAGAAGGCATCTCAATGATTGTGAAATTCTAAGAGTTACATAATTCTTCAGCGTCATTGAACAATTTGGTGGCTTGGAGACAGGGAAGGAAAAATTGCAGTGTTTGGGGAACGGTACAGGGACTTTTAAAGTAAGTGCGACATATAGGAAGTTGAACTACCCAATTATGCAGGCACCTAAATGACCCTGGAAACACATTTGGAAGGCCAAAATTGATAACGCTCAACTACACCTCTTATGATTCAAAGCGTAGGCGGTCGCTAACAAGTATAAATCCAACGGTGAGTTGGGTTCGATCCCATGAGAAATGGTATTGAAAAGAATTCAAATACGAAGTATGAAAGTGTTCTAACTTCCTGTAGAATGGAAATAAACTAAACGTAACATAATGTAAATCAATAAATTTCGATTATCAATATTAAGAGAGTTTGGTAGCCTATTGTTAACGAAGACAATTAACGCGAGGTTTGAACAAGTAAATAGGGGACCTTAAGAGTGTGTGCAATCTAATACTAATTTCTCTTAATGGGTAAATAACTAATTGCTTTAGGTCGTTGAATCTCAATGGGTAGGATGTATTGTAACTATAACAACCGTTTTTTCAATCAGCTATTATGTTTCATGTAAGTTATTTCGAACCTCAACAAGCTTAACGATGCAAAGAAACCCAAATCCTTAATTTAACCCACTTTATCAAGCTGGGTGTAAAGACAAGATTCAATACAACTATCAATTATATACTCCATCCTAAGCATCTTTCACAAGCAAGCATAGAGAGCAAAAGCTAGAACTGAATTTGTAACTTCAATCCATAAATGAAAACATGAGTAAATAACTGAACCCATTTCAAAACAACATTAAATCAAGAAATTAACAATACCCACAAGCTAATTTGTGTATTCGATTACATAATCACACCCCTAAGGTAAGGGAGTTTAGCCAAGCATAATAAAAAGTAAGTAAAAGTTACCAAAAAGATTCTCCATCAGAATGCCAAAATCTTCAATACTCAATGCCAAAATTAAGACTAAAATTCTCAAACCTCAATATGTTAGCTTGAAATCTATCAGAGAATAGAAGTTTCTTCCAGCAAAATATTCAGTAATGTAAAAGTGTCTTCTCTCTCTTAAAAAACCAATTTATGTATTTCCAAAAACTTCCCAAGATTCACATCGAGACCAAATCGGCGATATTAGTCGGGTTCGCCGAATGAATCGACGATCCGTCGATGGGCAAGCCTTATCGCCAAATTTCATCTTCAGCTTTTGAATTCTTGACTTCTCAGTTGGCGAACTCGATGGACATCCATGAATGACTTCGGCGACTTGTCATTTGGATCCTTTCTCGCTGATTGGACTTGAATTCCTTCTCTAGTTGTTCTGATCATTTAGGCGATTTTAGTCGAGCTCGCCATTTCATTCGGTGATGCACCGTTTTGCACTTGAGTTTGCCGAGTTGGCTTGATTCATGAGCCAAACTTGCTGGATCATTTGGTGAGATAAACACTCACTCGGCGAGTCGCCGAGTGACTTTTGCGAGCTCCAACCTTACTTTTCCTCAACTTTTCCAACTTTTTTTTTCTTTTCTTCTTTTCGCAATGTAATGTCCTTGCCTTGTTCTTAAGCCTTCATGGCTGCACATAAACAAGTTAACATCAGTTATGAATACAAAATAGGCATTGAAGACACTAATTCATGAAATAACAAGCCCTAAATGAGTTAAAATTCCCAACTCATCAAAGATCCCAGACAAAGTGGCCTGTTATGTGTGGTTACTGGCTAAGGAAGTTGTGTTGACACAGGAGAATTTGATGAAGAGGGGGGTTACACTGTGCTCGATATGTGTTTTTTTTGTGGGGAAACTGCAGAAATAGACAATCATTTGTTCATCTAGTGTAAGGTTAATGGCCAATTGTGGAGTCTATTTCTAAGGGTCAAAAACATCTCACGGGTCATGCCTGGTAGAATTGCAGAGCCCTTATACAGTTGGGAAGAAGCAGGATTACAAACAAAGAACAGAAGCAACTGGAGAATCATTCCTGCTACTATTTGGTGGACTATCTGGAAAGAGAGAAATGTTAGAGTTTTTGAGAATAGGGAGAGTAATATGCAGCAAGTAAAATTGAATTGTATTCTAACTTTGTGTTGGTTTTATCAGATCTACTCAAATGATATTGTCTCTATCATCAATGTTTTAGAATCATTATAGGGATATGACAGTGCCTTTAGAGTTCATTATGTAAATATGGTTTTCAGTACAACCCAAGTACTGATTTAAAAGAAATAGAAACAGTTACCAATCTCAAAAAAAGAAAAGATTCCCATAGACATCACAGTTAATAGAAGAATTGCATCATATTCAGAGGCATTGCACTGCTAGTTATCAACTATTAGGTTCGAAACCTTCATAATTAGAAAAGAATGTGGGGCATAAATAGCTAGTTTATCAACAAAACTTATCTGGTCCAGTTTTGAATTTTGATCTTTAATTCATACATGCAATCTTTAAGTTTTTATAAATAAAATTTATATTTTTTTAGAACTACGTAAAAAGTAATGCAAGTCACTATAATTGACAATTTAAAATATTTACGAGGTGTATGAAAAAAGTTGTGGTCCAAAAAAGCTCATTTGACTTTCAAAATCCAAAAGTGTCACATACATTATGATAGATGGAGTAATAAATATAAAATTAATATAAAATACTAAATAAATGTAATAATTTAAAAATAGTTTTAAAAAATTGTATAATGGTTGGATGTGCTGATAGGTAGCGGTAGTGGTCATGGGTGTCGATTAAGAATGGTGTTGACTGATGGTGGTGGTTGTAGGTAGTACCTAGTGATGGCAGGGGACTTGTAGTAGTGGTTAATGATGGTTGATAATTGGGGTAGTTGATAATTGTGGTGGATGATAGTGATAGCTTATGCTAGTGGTGAATGATGATGCTGGTTGGTTATATATAGTGGTGACTGATGGGCACCCAAGGGCGTGGTCTAGTGATTAATGAAGTGGTTGAGAGTCATGAGGTCTCAGGTTTAAATTCCAGCAAAGATAAAAATATTAGGTGACTCTTCCTATCTGTTGTAGCCTTGGTGGATAGAGTTACCTGGTACTTGTTAAGAAAATATATAGTAGTGACTGATGGTGGTTATTGTTGTCGATAGTGATTGGTGGCTATTATATGGTAATGATAGTTGATGGTGATGATTATAAATGGTGGCTAGTGGTGATGACAGTTGACTGTGGTACACACAGTAAAAAAGCTACCACATAACTGGAAAAGTTGACTAAGGAAGCAAACAAAACTGCACAAACAACTAAGGCTCTTGATTTTGTACCTTTGGAAATTGTGGTGCCTTTAGGTAATGAGCAATTGGTTGGTGAAAAAGAAACACATGAGAGTAGCGGTGAATACTTAGGCAAAGAAGAAAAAAATGGTGAGAGTGCAACTGAACAGTTCAAGACAAAACTATGATTGATTATTTGAAGAAAACTTGATCATAGTACAAGTAAGCATTCATCTAAAGGAGAAGAAGAAAGAAATGAGAGCACATCAGCAAAAAAATTGGTTGAGGATTCAGCAGCAACTACATTAGAAAGAACAGAAAATAGATAAAAATAACATGATTAAAAAGGATGCCCGATTAGAAGCTGTTGCTAGGTCAAATAATGATGTTGGTGGCTATGATAATTTTAAAGGTACTAGATACTCAAATGATGATTGTGATCCTGAGGCTCTTTCGGTTCCAGTAATGCATCAAGACTATTGACATGAAAAGTATGGATCTTAAGACCCATTTGAACATGTCTATGCCTTATTATTCATGGGTCACTGTGAGTGTCAACTTTGGAAGACAATTTGTTGAGTTTAAAAATGTTTTGATCAATGAGGGTATTAAGAAGGATATTTAAAAAAACTTGTTTTGGTCGCTTTTTAACCTTGAACAAAGATATGGAGCTACAACTCCCACTGAAGCTGATGCGTAGCCTTCTTCTTCGCGGAGTTTTTTGTGAAAAGAAATAGTAGATTTGGTGTGGTTTCAGTGACTTGTGTATTTGTTTTGGGATCAATGTATTCGTTATCATGACTGGACTCTTATGTCATTCTCTACCCTCCCCCCCCTCCATTAGTTAGCAATTAACAAAGATTGAAAAAAAGAAGATGCGAATTTGGTTGATATAGTGGAGAAGTCTATTGAGCTCATTTAGAAGAGAAATGATCCAAAGCTGACAAAAAGAGTAAAACGATGGTAGTGAGCGGTTTGGTTCTTGCATAATATATTATGTACAAAAGATACAGAAAAAGATAGACACCAACCGGTAAAAGATGGCGTCGAATAAAAATACATTTGATTCATATTCATGGAATCAAATAAGCTTCAATCTTACTATTGAATATCTTTTAAAAGAATTGGATCCATCCAAGATCCAATAGCAAGGTGATCTCCTTATACTCTTGGATGAATTCAGTTCTTCTAAATGATATTCAATAGAAAGATTGAAGCTCATTCGACCCCATGGATATGAAACAAATACATTTTTATTCGACACCACTTTTAACCAGTCGATGATTATCTTTTGCACATAATATGCTATGCAAGAAC
>JAJONR010013806.1:0-15318 GCA_029582245.1 Solanum etuberosum
AGTAGACCTCCTCAGCAGCAGGATTGACTTCTATCTGGTTGGCTAGCCCCTTTCCTCTGGAGCTGCCAGAGTTGAGAGGTTTGTTAGCTTTTGTCGTATATATTTTTATGGGTAGGCTGGGGCCCTGTCCCGCCAATCTTTACCACTGTTAGAGGCTTGCAGACTAGTGTGTGGGGTGTATAGCTACATTATGGCCATGCAGGCCTAGTTTGTTGGTTTGCTGAAGCTTGTTAGATGTTTGATGTATTGTCTTGATATATACCTTCTTTGAGTTTTTGTATAGAGATCATGGTGGCCTCGACGGCCCAATCAGGACTTTTGTGCTACTTGGCTATTTTTTTATATGAACTCTTGGGAGTAGCTTTTTCTTTTATAGATCTGTTGACAGGGGCCTTGCCGGCCGAGGGCTTAATTTTAAGCCGAGATATACTTGTTTGTTTTCTTGATTGCGTGTGGCTGCCATGCCCTAGTAGCAAATGGTGCAGCAGGGTCAGTTCGGACGTGAGTTTTGGCATTAAGAGCCAGTTGCGCCCCTTGAGTTTGGGGCGTGACATATAGCACTAGAATATGAGATTAAGTGAGAAGACATTATATTCAACAAGGGTCTTGTTAAACAATTATTTCTAAATATCCTCAAACTAGATTAGGAACAAAAATGATTCGAATTTGTTTGACATGGTTTAAGGGTTCATATTCTAGGTGGATAAAGTATAGTATGAAGAAAGATGTTGTATTTTGCTTATGTTGCTACTTATTAAAAAATGACTAAGTTAAGAGAAATGCAGGTCATTTTTTCACGAAAATCGACTTTAAGACTTCGAATCATAGTTTGGAACTATTTGATTTACATATTGGTGAAGTAAATAAAGAGTGCAATAGGTGTTTCAACAAGATACTAGATTTTTAGAATCAATCTCAATCCATTCAAGTTGCTTTTAACAAGCAACCAGAGAAAACAAAAGATGAGCATCGAATTCGTTTAGAGGCTTCTACTAATGTGGCAAGGTTCCTCTTGGAATTCGGATAGTCTTTTCAGGATCATGATGAAAGTGAAGCTTTAAATATTAAAGGCCTTTTTAGGTTTTCTGGAATGACTTGGAAAAATGCTTCCTAATGTGAATAGTGTTATTTTAGAATATGCTGCAAGAAATGCTTCTCCAAAAATTCAAAAGGATATTGTGAGTGCTTGTGCACAAGAAATTGTGAAAGCTACAATTGATGACTTAGATGGAGATTTTTTTGGAATATTAGTTGATAAATCCAAAGACATATCACACCATGAACAAATGGCCCTTCCTTTGCGGTATGTTAACAAAAAAGGCAAAGTGAATGAGCAAATTATTGCTATTGTTCGTGTTTGTGATACATCTGCACAATCATTGAAGGAAACAATATGCTCTTTGCTTTTGAGATGCTCTTTGAGTACATCTAAAAATACGTGGACAAGGCTATGATGGGGCTAGTAACATGTAGGGAGAGATGAAAGGTCTTAAAGCTTTGATTTTGCAGAAAACTCCATCGGCATATTACATAACTGTTTTGCTCACCAATTACAATTGCATTTCTTAAGTTTAAGAGAATTGTATGCCAAATTTTATAATAAGAGGTTAGACATTTGTTGCAATACTTCATATTGGATGTTGATATAAACTTTATTTATTAATATGAAGAGTTGAGTTGTTTAATTCAAAGTTCTAAAATATTTTTGATAAAAAGTAAATTGTTCTTCTTTCTTTATTTTTTGTTTATTTTTAATATTTTTTATTGTAATGTTCAATATTGTTTTAAGCGAAATTAAAATGATAAAGTTCACTATTAAAATTTATTGGGGCCTCACTATTAAATATGAATGGATTCACTGTTTTGCTCACAAATTACAATTGACACCTGTAGTTGTTGCCAAAAAACATTGGCTTGTGGTCAACTTCTTTGCTATCATTGCTAACGTGTTGAATGTGGTTGAAGCATCATATAAGCGTAGAGATCAACTTCAAAACCATCAAGAAGAAATGTTGGAAGAACTACTAGAAAGCAGTGAGGTTTAAAGTGAAAAAAGCTTGAATCAAGAATGAGGGCTTCAAAGGTCAGGTGACACTCATTGGGGGATCTCATTCTAGAACAATGAATAACTTTGTTGTTTTATTTTCATCTATAGCCCATGTGCTTGATGCAATCAAATGTGGAGGTTCCAACCCCAATGATAGATTGCAAACATGAGCTTTCTTGAGTATGATCAACAAATTTGAATTTGTTTTCTTGCTTCACTTGATGTTGAAAATATTGGTGATGTCAAATGAGTTGAGTGCAGCATTGCAGAGAAAGGAGCAAGATATTGTTAATGTCAGGGTATTTCTTGACATTACTAAAAAACTGCAATTTTTGATGAATTAAGTTTCTTCATTTTGTGATAAAAATGAAATTTGGTACTTAAGATGGATGAATTTTATATTCCTAGGAAGTCAAAGCGTAGGACTTGTAGTGTTACTCATTCACATCACTTACGTGTTGAGCTCTTTTAAGCTATTATCGACTTGCAACTACAAGACCATAATAATTGTTTTGATGTTGTGAGTGGTAACTTGCTTTTTGGTATGGCAAGATTGAATCCAATTAATGTTTTTGTTAATTTTGATAAGGAAAAGATAATGACATTGGCCAAACATCATCAAGATGAGTTTGGTGAACCAAAGCTTCGAAATCTAAGACACCAACTTGATAGTTTCATAATACACATGTGGCGTGGTGATCCTATATTTTATAGATTTAAAAGGATTGGTGATTTGGCAGAAGCATTGGTTAATGCAAATCTCATAGAAACTTATTCTCTTGTGTACTTACTTGTGAAGTTGGCGCTATTGCAACTGTTGAGAAAGCATTCTTCATCCATGAAGCATATCAAGAATGAACTGTGTAGTAGTATTAGTGATGAAACTTTAAATGATTGTTTAGTTTGTTACATCAAGAAAGAGATATTTGTAAATATAAGAAATGATGTTATCATTGACCATTTTCAGAATATGAAAATGCGTTGATGTCAAATATGAATGGATGATCTATCTTTGTTATATTAGTACTAAATTAATGACATCCGATCATTTTGAAGTTTTTACTTTGGCCATAGTTTTTTGCATTCCTTAAGTTTAAGAGAATTGTATGCCAAATTTTATGGTGAATAAGAGGTTAGACATTTGTTGCAATACATCATATTGGATGTTGATATAAACTTTATTTATTAATATGAAGAGTTAGGTTGTTTAATTCAAAGTTCTAAAATATTTTTGATAAAAAGTAAATTGTTCTTCTTTCTTTCTTTTTTGTTTATTTTTAATATTTTTTATTGTAATGTTCAATATTGTTTTAAGTGAAATTAAAATGATAAAGTTCACTATTAGAATTTATTGGGTCCTCAAAATTTTGGAGGCCTAAAGCAGACGCTTTGCTAGCCTTACCCTTAAGCCACTCCGGGTGGTGACCCCTATCTTCAAATCTTGGGTTTGCCTCTGCTTTTTGTGTCTCAGTCGACTGTAGAACCATAGTCGTTAAATTTAAATTTACCAATGAACCAGTTATAGAGTGGAAAGGTAGTACTTCAACACCTATAGGTCGATTTGTCTCTTACCTTAAGGTCGGGAAAATGATTTCTAAGGGTTGTATCTACCATCTAGTCTGGGTTAAGGATTCCAATTCAAAAACCCCAACCTTCAGTCAGTTCCAGTGGTAAATGAATTTCCTGAAGTGCTCCCAGAGGATCATCCCGGAGTCCCTCCCAAACGTGAAATCAACTTCGTAATAATGCTTCATCCAGATAGACAACCAATCTTGATTCCTCCTTATAGAATGGCTCAAGTTGAACTTAAGGAGTTAAGGATCAGTTAAAGGAACTCCTAGATAAAGGTTTCATCAGACCCAACATCTTTTCATGGGTTCTCCAGTTCTCTTCATGCGCAAAAAAGATGATTCTCTCAGAATATGTATTGATTACTGTCAGTTGAACAAGGTCACAATCAAGAATAAGTATCCCATTCCCATGATTAATGACTTGTTCGACCACCTTCAGTGTGCTAGCTTCTTCTCAAAGATAGAACTTAGATCATGCTATTATCATCTCAGAGTAATAGTTTGAGACATTTCAAAGATGGTCTTCAAGACTCAGTATGGTCACTATGAATTTGTTGTTATGTCTTTTGGGCTAACAAATGCTCCTACAACTTTTATGGACTTGATGGACAGGTGTTCAAATAGTATTTGAATATGTTCATCATTGTCTCAATTGATGACATCCTTATTTATCCTCAGAGTGAGGATGAGCATGCAGGCCATTTGAGGATTGTCTTGCAAATTCTTAAGGACCGCCGATTACTTGTTAAGTTCGATAAGTGTGAGTTTTGGTTGAAATTAGTAGCATTCCTTGGTCATGTAGTCTCTAGAGAGGGCATTCAGGTTGATCATCAAAAGACCGACACAGTTAAGAACTGGCCTAGACCTCTCTCTCATTTAGATATTAGGAGCTTCTTGGGTTTAGCTGGTTACTACACACGATTCTTTGAAGGATTTTCCTCTATTGTTTCTCTTTTGTCCAGACTAACTCAAAGAAGGTAAAATTTCAATGGTCCGAAGTTTGTGAGAAGATTTTTCAAGAGTTGAAGACTCAACTTACTTCAGCCCTCATTTTGACTTTACCGAAAGGTTTAGATGGGTTTGTGGTGTATTGTGATGCTTCCAAGATTGGTCAGGGTTGTGTGTTGATGCAACATGGTAAGGTCATAGCTTACGCTTCCACGCAATTTAAAGTTCATGAGAACAATTACATGACTCGTGATCTTGAGTTAGCAGCGGTCGTGTTTGCGCTGAAGATTTGGAGGCACTATCTTTATGGTTTTCACATGGTTGGGTTTACCGACCATAAAAGTCTTTAATATGTGTTTAATTAAGTACTTGAATCTTCACCAAAGTAGATGGCTTGAGTTGTTGAAAGACTATGGCATAAGGGTTTTATATCATCCGGGTAAAGCCAATGTAGTGTAAGATGCTCTCATCTGGTTGTCTATGGATAGTATCATTGCTCGTTTGGGAATTTACCTTGTGGATTCGGCTAACAGAGGAGTTATTATTCAGAATGGGTCAGAATCGTCTCTTGTGATGAATGTTTAGGAAAAAGATGATGCAAGTCCGGGAAGTGCTAATTGCATGGAAAGATTTTCACTTGACATCAAAAGCTTAGAGTGTTTCAAGATAGTGTGGAAAGCAAGAATAAATACAAGAAAAGATTAACATTATGTTTTAGGGTATTTTTGGTCATAGTATGATTGTACATGTAATTAAGGGCATTTATGTCATTTTTTATTTTAGTTAACACTAGTGGTATAAATAGAATAGAATGAAGATTATTTGAGGGGGGAGATTTTTAGGTGAATACTCTTGGTGAGTTGTATCCCTTTGTCTCTACATTGGATCTCTCTTGAATGTCTTTTGGTAAGATTATTCATGTATGAGTTCCATTCTCTTCTTCCTTGAATTTAATCTTGTAGTTGCTTGTTCAAATTAGGGAATTACAAATCTATATTTATTGATCTCTAATTTACTTCAATTGTGGGAATGTTTTTTCTTTCTCTTCTATTTCCCCTCAATTTCTTAATTATCCCTTGAATCTCTCTATCTTGTACTCTGCATTACATCAATTGGTATCAGAGCAAGGCCAAAGAATTGTTCCTACAATTCTTAATCCTTGAATTATTCATTTTCTCAAATCTGATAAAAACCCGAGGTTCGGATTTAGTCGATGAAATTTGAGAGTTGCTTGATTTATTTGAGCTACATATTGTTTTTTCTAACTGAAAATCGAAGAATTCATGGCTTAAATAAAATTAAGAAGTCATTGTTAGGATTTGAAGCTTAGAAGAAGAAACTTGAAAATGGGCTTTATTGATTTGGTGATTGTTTTAAGAAATTGGAGGCCAAAAATTGTTGATATAGTTGTGGAGAAGTAATATCTCAATTTTTAGTTCATTTGATTGATTATTGAAGGAGATTGGTTCAAAAAAGTAAAAAATAAAATTAACCCTCTTCTTGAGAAGAAGATGAATCTGAAAATTTCAAAAATAGCCGAAAATCAGCAACAATTACTAAATTGACTTTTCTCAACATTCATTTCTCTACTTTTGTTGTAAACTCTAGCTAGTTTACTTTGAGTATTAGTTCATACTTGATGCTAAACTAGTTCTTGTTCGTGTCAAATTTTTTTCTTTCTTTCTTTTTTCTGTTTATTTATTGTGTGTTTATTTCATTCCTAGTCCTTTAGTGTATTTTGTCCTTGTTTGTTGGTGACATAACTCCATTCCGAACCGATACTTGAAAGCTTACTTTGAGCTAATTTGAGATTGTAAACCCGTGAAGAGACTAAGGGATATCCTTGAGTGGTGAAATCATTTGAGTGTGGTCCTCAAGCCTATAATCTTTAAGTGTATACACGAGTGGAAAGAAAATTGAGCGCAATCATTTGAGTGATACACGCGAGGGAGTGACTTGTGAGGTCCATTATATTTTACTAACCACTTTTCTTGTCTCAATTATGTCTTATATAGTTCAAGAAGTTACAATGGAGGTTTGAATGACTACGAAGAAAGGGACATTTTATCTCATAATTTTACTTCTTGTAGAAGTTATTGTGAAGCATTCTATGATAATTATAATAGTGATTCTACTAGAAAAAAAGAGCATGAGCCTAATGGAAGTTTGACTAAATTTGAAGTCATTGTCGAAGGATATGAAAGTGCTGCACTTTTGATTGCACCTTAGAAGTAGATAAATTGTGTTATACCAACTTTATTGATCCATCTTTGGTTGGGTGGTTGGAGATACCTTGTCATACAAAAAGTTCACCATATAAATTTGGTGGAAGGTAGGTAGACAAAAAGGTGAAGTTCGTTGTTTACCATGGGAGCTGTCAAGAGGAATTTGGTGTGATGTTTATCCTTTGTCTACTTGTTTGGAGTGTTTAGGAGATCCTTGGTTCAAACATAATAAATTTTGGTTTGATAGGAATTTGAGAAAATTTGTTGTGGTAGATTGGATGGAAGGAAAGCATGTCTTAACTCCTATGGCTATTAAGAAATCTTCAACAACAAATAAGGAAGTCAAGAAAGTGAAAGAGTAGACTACTAACTTGAAATTTGATGTTCAAAGTCGATCCAACAATTCAAGTAGAGTCTTTGAAGCTTCTAGTGATGCCAAGTTGAAGATTGAAGTGAAGATTCATCCCAATGACTCAAAGGGGATCCTTGGAGCCTATTCCACTCCTAATGAAATGAATGAGAGAGAAAATAAAGAGAGGAGTAAGAAAATGGATAGTGACAACTCAAAAGATAAAAAAAGAGAGGATATTGATCTTTCTTTCTCTTCTATATCCCCTAAATTTCTTAATTATCCCTTGAATCTCTCTATCTTGTACTCCATATTACATCAAAAGAGGATGATGATCCAACCTTAATTGAATTGAAGGAAGAAGTCCTTAAAAAGATTACGGAGGCTTTCTCCAAAGGGGGAGATGGTGTGCTTCGTTACCAGGATCGTTTGTGTGTTCCAAATGTTGAAGGATTGACGCAACAGATTTTAACAGAAGCTCACAGTTCTCGATATTTTGTTCACCCCCAAGGGCCACTAAGATGTATAGTGACCTATTGGAAGTCTATTGGTGGAATGATATGAAGAATAATATTGCAGAATTTATGGCTAAGTGTCCAAATTGCCAATAAGTTAACGTTGAATATCAAAAAACTAGGAGGTATGACTCACGATATCAGCTTTCTTACTTGGAAGTGGGAGTATTTGAATATGAATTTTATCACAGGTTTTCCCCACACACGTCGACAACATGATTCTATCTAGGTGGTAGTAGACCAGATGAGTAAGTCAGAACATTTCCTGTCAGTTAAGACTTCTTATTCAGCCGAGGTTTATGCTAGACTTTACATCCGAGAGTTAGTGAAATTGCATGGGGTTCCCTTATCCATCATCTCAGATAGGGGTACTCAGTTCACCTTTCAGTTTTGGAAGTCATTTCAGAAAGGTCTTGGTACTCAGGTTAAGCTTAGTACAACTTTTCATCCGTAGACAAATGGTAAAACAGAATGGACTATTCAGACTTTAGAGCATATGTTGAGAGCTTGCGTGATAGACTTCAAGGGTAATTGGAATGATCACTTGCCTCTTATTGAGTTTGCTACCAGTATGCAGATGGCTCCATTTGAGGCGTTTTATGGTAGGAGGTATAGATCTCGTATAGGGTGGTTTGAGGTTGGTGAAGTGGCTTTGATAGGGCCTAAATCAGATCATGAGGCTATGGAAGAAGTTTAACTTATTAGAGATAGGTTGGTAACGACTGAGAGTAGATAGAAATCATATATAGATGTGAGGAGAAGAGAACTTAAATTTGCTATTGGTGATCGGGAATATCTTAAAATTTCACCCATGAAAGGGGTGATGAGGTATGGTAAGAAAGGAAAGCTCAGTGTCCGTTATGTTGGTCCTTATAGTATTCTGAGGCATTTTGGTAATGTGGCATATGAGCTGGATTTACCTACAGAGTTAGCATCAGTGCATCCAATGTTCCAGATGTCCTTGTTGAATAAATGCATTGGTGATCCCACTTCAGTTGTGCCTTTAGAGAGTGTTGGTGTGAAGGATAGTCTCTCTTACAAAGAGGTCACAGTCAAGATTCTTGACTGTCAGGTTCGTAAGTTGAGAAATAAGGAAGTCACTTCAGTAAAAGTTTTATGGAGGAATCAATTGGTTGAAGGAGCGACTTGGGAAGCTGAAGAAGATATGATGGCCAAGTACCTCCACCTATTTCCTTCTGGTTCAGTTCCAGCATCCAATGTTCCATATGTCCTTGTTGAAGAAATGCATTGGTGATCCCACTTCAAATGTGCCTTTAGAGAGTGTTGGTGTGAAGGATAGTCTCTCTTACAAAGAGGTCACAGTCAAGATTTTTGACTGTCAAGTTCGTAAGTTGATAAATAAGGAAGTCACTTCCGTAAAAGTTTTATGGAGGAATCAATTGGTTGAAGGAGCGACTTGGGAAGCAGAAGAAGATATGATGGCCAAGTACCTCCACCTCTTTCCTTCTGGTTCAGTTCCAGCGTGAGGTAATAGTTCCTCCATAGTACTCTATTCAGATTCATGTCTTTCAATTAAATCCCATGTCTAAGTATGCATACATGTTCATGAAATCAGTCCACCTTTCATGTTTTAGTTCGGAGTTAGTCACTCCATCAGTTTTTAGTGTTTAGCTTTAAGTTCCAGGTTTGCAGATCTTTCCCTACTCTTTTCAATTTATTATGACTCCATTCAAGGACAAATGTCCCCAAAGTGGAAACTATTGTAACACTAGTAGTTCTAATGTTCAAAGCAGATATTGAAAGTCTAGAAATTTAGGTCTGCAGAAATTTTGCCATTTACGAACACCATCACGATAGTAAATGGAACCACAAATCGTAGATGGGATCAGTAGATCAACTTCAGAGATTCGGAATTTAGCCTGAGATTCACGAGCACGGACCATAGGCTATAGATTCTTTTATGGGTCGTAGATGGGCTCGTGGATCAAAGTCCCTAAACTCAATTTTTGTGTGACTTTTACGAACCACATTTACGGCTCGTAAATGGAAATACGAACCGTAAATGGGTCTCATAGATCAAACTTCAGAAACCCAGTATTTAGGCCTAATTTCTATGAGAGGAATCTACGACCCGTAGTCCAATCCACAGACCGTAGATAGCCCTCGTAGAAGATGCCAACAGTTTTCCTTCAGTGTTGTTTTGATTTTTTCTTACTCTTTTAATTCTCATACTATGTCTTTTTAGCCTATTCTAAGAGGGATTAAGCAAAACTTAATTGACCTAAACCTCCCCATCACGCCCAACACCCAAAGATAAGAATCAGTAGGTCTTAACTCCTCTCAAGCAAGAACTAGGGTTCTTCATCTTCAACCTTAAGTTCAAGGAATCAAGCTAGGGTTTCCATTCCAAGTATGTGGAATTTCATCAATGAGCATCCTTTCACCCATTGAGTCCCACTAAAAACCTAGTTTTTCAGATAATGATTTGTATAGAAGTTAGGGTTCTTATGAAAGTATGATTTTCACTGTATTTTCCATTCTTCTTCTTGGATAGTTTAATTATGTGATTCTATTGGTTAATTAGGGTATATTTGGATAGTGAAGATATGAGAATATTTAAATATGATTAAATAGTCTAGATATGAGAATATTTCCTAATCCCTTTAATTAGGTAGTTAGGAGATTGTGTAATATTTTATTATCTTCTTTCCTTATTTACATTATTTGTAACACCTATTTAATCCCATCAACTTGAGAGAATGATCAATCAATTCAATTCCAATATCTTTTCTTCTTCTTCTAATTTCTCATAGTATCAGAGCGACTTGTTTTTCAACCCTCTTTCTGAATGTTCTTCTATTTCAGTAATAGAAACTGAAAAAAATGGAGGGATCAATCAGCTGGTTGCTAAATCAACCATATCAGAAAACTGTCGAGTCTCATATCTCTCTTTCTCCAGAACTTTTTTCTGTGACAAAAAAAAGACTCATAATGGATGGATCATCTCAATCTATCACTTTAACTAGCGCAGACTATAATGACACCTTCAATACCAAACATCAAGGCAACAATCAACAACTGCTTGCACAATACAACCTGGTAACTTTGCTTATGTCTCATAGTGTTCGTCTTAGGAACAATGGTTTCTTGATTCTGGTGCTTCTAACCATATTTCTGGTAACAAAAATACTTTCTCTACTCTTACTACCCCTTAAAAGGGATAGGTATAACTCATCCTCTGCCTTCCGTCCCTTTAAAATCAATCCTTTTTGCACCTGAATGTCCATATAATCTTATTTCCATTAGCAAATTAACAAAAAAACTAAAATGCATTGTAACCTTCTCTGATGATTCTGTTCTTATGAAGTATCGGAGTACAGGACAGGTGATTGAAAAAGGACATGAGTCACAGGGATTGTACCTGTTCTCTATCCTAACACCACATGTTGCTTTCACTTCCGTTATTTCTTTCGAATTGCTCCCTAGTCAATTGGGTCATCCAAGTCTCTTAAAATTGCAAAAAATGGTCCCCATTTATCTAGAATGTGAGCCGTGTCAGCTTGGTAAGCACACTCATGCCTCTTTTTCCAAAAACGCGTCAATAATAGGGCCACCTCTATGTTTGAAATTGTTCATTCGGATATATGGGGTCCAAGTCGTGTCGGTTCTTCCTTAGGCTTTCATTATTTTGTTACTTTTATTGATGACTATTCTTAGTGCACATGGTTATTTTTAATGAAAAACAGATCTGAGCTATTCTCTATCTGTCAGAAATTTCATGCTGAAATTCGCAATCAATTTGGTATTTCCATTAAAAAGTTAAATAATGATAATACCTGAGAATACTTCTCTCTCTTCTTTTATGTCATCTCAGGGCATATTGCACTTGTCTTCTTGTGCACATACTTCTCAACAAAATGGAGTTGCTGAGCAAAAGAACAAACATCTAATTGAAACTGCTCAAACACTGCTCATTCACAATCATGTCCCTTGACGTTTTTGGGTGATGCCGTTATTACGGCCTGTTATTTAATCAATCACATGCCTTCATCTATTTTGTAGTACCGGAGCCCTCACTCAGTCCTCTATCCAAACCAAAATTTATTTCCTCTTCCTCCACATATGTTTGGTTGCACCTATTTTATTCATAACCTTACCCCTCAAAAAAGATAAACTTCAGCACAAAGCTTTTAAATGTGTCTTTCTCAAGTATTATCGTCTATAAAAAGGTTACAAATGCTTTGATCCCTCTACCAATAAGTACTTGATCTCTGCAAATGTTACTTGATCTCTAACAATGCCTACTGCCTCAGTCGAGCACATATCAGATGAACTTGCCATTGCTCTTCGCAAAGGTACTAGAACTACTGTAAATCAAACTCCCGTTTATGCTTATTTAAGTTATCATCGCCTGTCACCTTCATATCATGCCTTCCTTACTAGCTTATCATCAGTCAAAGTTCCTAAGATTATAGCAGAAGCACTGGTTCATCTAGGTTGGCGTCAAGCTATGATTGAGGAGATGATTGCTTTGCATGATAATGGTACTTGGAAGCTTGTTCCTTTACCTGAAGGCAAAACCACAGTTGGTTGTCGACTTGTCGTTGGGTATTCACAATTAAGGTAGGTTTGGATGGAGCTATTGATCGTCTCAAAGCAAGACTGGTTGCTAAGGGATACACTCAGATTTATGGCATCGGTTATGGAGATACTTACTCACCAGTTGCCAAGATGGCTTCCGTCCGTCTTCTCATCTCTATGGCAACAATGAATCATTGGCCCCTTTTTCAACTGGACATCAAAAATGCATTCCTACATAGAGAACTTGTTGAAGAGATATATATGGGGAACCACCCGGGTTTGTTGCTCAGGGAGTCTAGACTAGTTTGTAAACTTCGTTGATCCCTCTATGGTCTCAAGCAGTCTCCCATAGCATGGTTTGGTCATTTTCGAGTTGTTGTCCAACAGTTTGGAATGAGCCGAATAGAAACTCATCACTCTGTATTCTATAGATATTCATCTCATGGCAAACATATCTTTTTAATTATTTATGTTGATGATATTGTTATCACAAGAGATGATCATGAAGGTATTGCTCAACTCAAACAACACCTCTCAAGTCACTTTCAGATTAAGGATTTGGGCAAGTTGAAATACTTTCTAGGCATTAAAGTAGAACAGTCTGGCCATCGTATTGCTATTACTCAAAGGAAACATGTCTTAGACATTTTCAAAGACGATGATATGTTGGATTGCAAACATGTGGACAGTCCAATGGATCCAAATACTAAGCTTGTTCCATGACAGGGGGAGCCTCTAAAAGATCCTAGCAGATATCGGAAACTTGTTGGCAAACTCAACTATTTTACGATCACGCAACCACACATCTTATTTGTTGTTAGCGTATTTAGCCACTTTTTGCAATCAACTTGTGAGTTACTAGAATGCAGTGATTTGCATCCTGCGATACATCAAAAGCTCTTTGGGACAAGGTTTATTGCATAAAGATAAGGGACACACCAACATTGTCGGATATTCTGATGCAGATTGGGCAGGATCTCCTTCTGACAGGCGGTCCACTTCAGGTTATTGTGTTCTAATTGGAGGCAATCTAATATCATGGAAAAGTAAAAAGAAAGTTGTCGTAGCTAGATCAAACACAAAGGCAGAATATCGAGCTATGGCACTAGCTACGTGTGAGCTTATATGGTTGAGACAACTTCTCCAAGAATTGAAGATGAGCGGAGTTGAACTGATGACATTGATTTGTGACAACCAAGCTACACTACATATGGCTTCTAAATCAGTACTTCTAAATACGATTTCATGAACCCCCAAGAACATAAATATTTTTCACGACTCAGAACTATGTTGTTTTAGATTGCATGTCACATATAATCAGTTTTCATGATTTAGAGGTGCTTTAAGACAAATTATCTATCTATTATTATTAGTTTATCAGTATTCCTGAGTTATTCAGATTATCAGTATCTTTAAGTATTATTAGTTTATTTGCATTATAGTATTATCAGTCTAAATTCAGTTGGAAGTGTTACTTAGCACTGAGCAGATTTAAAGATGAATGTTCATCGTAAGTTAGGATTGAGACATTTAGTAGCAATTCCTAAGTCCCAAAACAACGTGCCACCATAGGATTATAAGGGTCACCTGTCAGACCAGGACTGACTCCTTAGTCCTTTATGGACACCAACTTAGTGGTACAACATTAGCTCAGATCACCTCTATACCCTGGCAAGGTATATTGGGCCATTTTTTTTAGGGGAATTATAACATTGAGCTCCATGTTTAGCTTATATGGTCATATGTCGGTTATTAGTATCTCCCACAGTCCAGTCTCAAATGTTGCATAACCTTGTAGTATGTTGTCCCAATTTTCAGCATTTATCAGTTACATATTTTACTACTCGGTCGTTTCACATACTCAATACATTCAAAGTAGTGACTGCATACTGTCACACCACTTTTTACGCACAGCGGATAGGGTTTTTCCAATTTAAGTGACGTTATTGATTTAGGGAGTATTTTATTTTTCTTTCAGAGTCGTCACTTGGAATTGAGTTATGGTGTTCCAAGTCACCTTTTGTTTAATCCCTAACCAAAAGGAAATGACTCTTTATTTGGTCTGCGAACTAGAAATTCGGGGAAGGAATTCTGTTGACTGAGGGGAAGGTATTAGGCATCCCTCGAGTCCCGTGGTTCTAGCACGGTCGCTTTTATTGACTTATACTTATTTTAACTATCTTTTGGATATATTTTTATAGGTCATGATTTGCTCACATTTTTTATTTGTTGAACTTTTATTTGGTGTCGACCTGGATACGTAACCGCATTCTTGGTCTTGACGTTTAGAGATATAATTGTCTTTTTTTGAGTGCGTTACCTAATATTCTATGTCTCATATCTTTATTTTAATTAAAATAAAAAATTTCTTAGAATAATTTTGCCAAGGTGTGTCACCACATCCTTGAATTTCCTTTAAGTGTTTCAAAAAACATGTGTAACCACAATTTATTTGAAACCATTTTCTTTTTAACATGCCTAAACCCCATCTAATGTTATAAGAAAATATTAAATAAAATCAAATCAAATCAAATAAATCTAAACTTCTAGGATACAATATAAAATTTTGGATTATTTTGTATTCTTTTATTTTTATTTACTCTTAAAGTTAATGTTAAAATTAAGCCTACACATATTGTAATTTCTTATTAATCCAACAAAACAATGATGAATTGCTAAAATAAATGTCATTCTTTGTTTGATAAATAAAACAACAATAATTTTTTTAGCCCAATAATTCCTACTTTATCATTATTAGCATCGAAATCAAGAAAAGAACAACGTCATGACCCATTCATTTTAAGAGATCACAACTAATGAACAAAAATAAATAAATAAAAATAATCACCAAATAAAGCTACTTTCATTCATTAAAGAGATATAACACTTAACACATTCTTCATTTTAATCAAATTATAAATAAAACAAAGTATAATAAAACTTATCATAAAATTACATCAAATTCCATAAATAAATTAAAGAGATAAGGCAAAGTTGAATACCTTAAATTAAGAAAATAAGGGCCACAAAATTTTAAACTGAAGCTCGATTAGAACCCTCACGAATCTTTTTTAGTGTGATATGTTGGTATGTTTTTTTTCTTCTCGTATGTTTCTG
Source organism: Solanum etuberosum (assembly GCA_029582245.1). Taxonomy (NCBI): domain Eukaryota; kingdom Viridiplantae; phylum Streptophyta; class Magnoliopsida; order Solanales; family Solanaceae; genus Solanum; species Solanum etuberosum. Next base: position 15,315 of record JAJONR010013806.1, read on the forward strand.
GATG
>JAJONR010013807.1:0-15897 GCA_029582245.1 Solanum etuberosum
AAAATAGATTCGGGGGGGGGGGGGGGATAATAGGACCTTAGTTTAGTTAATGTATGTCTTTGATATTTCGATCGGAGTCTAGGGGGTACTTGTGCCTTATCCCCTTGAAATCTAGTACAACTTATTTGTCAACACTATTTAGCATATTTTTTTGAACCTCCTCAACAAAAATCCTGGCTTCATTACTGATAGCAGATAATTTAAAGTACATGTGTATGAGCTAGCTTTATGTGTTATGTTAGACCCAAAATCCTTGAAAAGTCGTTGTTTTTTGTGAGTAACTCATGAGCTAGATTTTAGAGTTAAGTTAAACCTAAAAATCTTGAAAGTTGTTATGTAAATAGCTCGCGAGCTAGCTTTTGGAGTTGAATTAAATCAAAACTCCTCGAAAGTTGTCGTTGTGTCAAAATGGTTGGGCGGAACCCTAGTGTTAATTACGGATTCCAATAATGTAACTCTAGCTCCTTTTTTTTTAATCTCTCCCCAGAAATTCCTATTCTTTGTGCTCTCACAATTATTTGAACTCACAATTTTAGGATAAGAGGATTACTATCATCTGATTGGCTCCCTCTGTCATTTAACTTAAGCCCAAATTTCATATTTGAGTTAATTTTTTAAATATATATAAATAATTTATTCAAAATCCAGTGAATACAAAAATAATTTTTAGCGATTATCTGTGATAAAAGTTCATAGTTAAGTGATTCTGAGAGAAAAGTCTAAAGTTGAGTGATCATCTGAGATATTATCTCTATAATTTTTATAAACTAAAAATTCAGACTCACATGCGACAACAAAAATAATTTTTAGCGGCAATTTATATATATATTAATAGAGAGTCCTAAAGGTTTTACTGACATTAGTTAATTGTCATTAAATTCAAAGTTGCTATAGATTTTAGGGACATTTATAAAGAGTGTTAATTGCTGTTAAAAATATATTTTTAACAATAATTAAGTTATTATTATTGATTAAATACCGCTAAAGATTATTTTTGGTGTACGGTGTGTATGAGCACATGTGTAGTGTAAATTTTACTGTCATTTTCCAAATAACTGATCAGAGAAAGAATACATCATCTTTCTTTGCTTCCAAAGCAAACAATATATGAACTTTTGGCTCACTCCCCTTTTCCCACTCACATAATTACTCTGAATCCTCCAACAAGAAGCAAACTTAGGGGTTCTGTCAGAACTCAAACATTCATATTATACAATTTTTTATCCTCAAATTTTCATGACATTCAAAACAGAATTATTACATACTTAATTCTGTATACTCATTTTTGTAATGTACATATAAACATTAGCTTAACATGTGGAACCAATTAAATATCATTACACATTTAAGTTTCAAAGACTTCAATTTTTAATTTTGTATACATCACCAATTAGTTTTATGTGACATGTGTTTGTAACACGTGTTTATATTAATCGAGTTTCAATACAGATAGCGGTTGATCAATATGAAAAAGGAAAGACTTAAATATATGTCACAGTCGTCAGATAGGACAGAGAACATTAAATAGGGTGTAATGTAAAGTTTTAGAAAGGGGCCAAACCTGTTGTAGAAGCATCCAATATGGTCCACTTTTTTGCAGAATTTGATTTTATGAGTTTTTTTTTTGAGTAAATGAAAGCAAAGTAAGAATAGTTGTTCCACATGGTTACTCTTACAATATCTTTTCTTTAATATTTCCCTTTGAGATTCTCATATCCTTTGTTTTCTACTGATATTCCATCACTCAATTCAATTTTTTTATGTGTATTAACTATATTAGGAATGTTCAAGTGGTCTACTGGTACTATGCCTACTCCCCTTTTCTCTTTCAAGTGGGTTTGAACTCTTTGTCTGAAGTGTATGCCACAATCCTCATTGCATGTTCCAAGGATGTGCAAAATGTTATATTTAATCATATCATTCAGAGTAGCATTTCTACTTATATAAACGGTATAATTTTCGACGAAGGATGATCAGGCTATCCATAACCACCCGTGTTCGCGATGTCCCCGTCATGTTTGCGATGCATATATATGTGTCAAGGATTCTTAATACATTATCCTCGTTTAGGTTGTTATATTTTTCATTTTTGAATCATCCTTGATCAATGATTCTTTCTTAGCTTTGGAGGATTCAAATTTTCAATGACTAGGATCATGTCCTGGATAGATTCATTTCTCTTTATTATTAACCGTTCATAGCTTGTCATTAGTAATCAAATTTCAAACTTTTTGTCTTGAATTCACCAAAAACAATGATCAATTTAAGATTACAGACTCGATAACCTACTAAAAGACTAAATTCTAGCTCAATAATAATTCATCTCATAAAATATCTCACAATAATGCTTTTGAAATAATCGAGTAAGATTTCATCTCTAAACACGTATTAATAATGGAAGTAGGAACTCACTCACAATAGCTTTTCATAAATTAATATACTTTACATTGATTATGCCCTTAAGATCCACCAAGCTAAGATTCTATATTATTGCGTGGTAGCTAGGTTATATAACACGTAAGAATTAATAAAATATCTCGCACAAAAACAACTCCTACATCCCTATAATTAGGTGCTAAACATTCCAAAGAATATCACACACATATATTTATATCAAGATCGATATTCCCAATATCGTGTCACATTTATTACTCATAATTCAAACATATAATGAATATTACAATCTCTATTTATTTTTTTATAAACTAAACTATCAATTATCATAATTTGGCTTGAAAAGATGAAGTCGACAATCAAACTCACAATTGATAGCTTGATACACCATATTAGTTGTAATCTCTATTTTAACAACGATTGTAGACATAAATTATATAAAATCTCCTATTTAAAAATAAAATAAAATTATTTGTTCTTCATTAGATCTCAATAATTTCAAATTTCAATTACTTGTGTTGCTAGTTCTTTTCCCCCTACCAATTGTACAAAATTTGTCCTCGGTAAAAAAATAATGTCATAGATGAATAATTGGTAATATAGACAAAAATAACTTTCACTTTTATTTAGTCTTTTGTACCAATTATTCATGAAATTGGCTGTCGGTGATGCATGATATAGACAATGTGGGGACTTGTTACAAGAAAAAAAGAAGAAGGAATAATATTTATAAAAAAAGAATGGTTGAATCCTTTTGAGTTCTCCAATTATTGAAGTCACTTGCACTATTTGTTGCTCTTCCTTTTTTGGCCAAAATAACTCATATATCATATATCATTCCTCCTCCTTAATTTATACTGCATATAGGAGAAGTTACCCGTTTGACTATTCGATCAAAAATATTTATATTTGTTAGTCAATATATATCTATATTTTTTACTATTTGGTCAAAAATATTTATATTTGTTAGTTATATTATATATTTTGTCGGTTTTTTTTTTTTTTTTTTGCCTCTACCAATAACAGTAACAATAATAATTATTGTGTCAATGGGAACTAACAATAATAAATAAATTATTTTCCACTTTTAATTTACTTTTTGGTCTTTTAAGGCATGTTTGGAAAGCCATGTGAAAATTAAATTTGAGTGTAATTTGATATAATTATATAATTTGACTTGTTTATTTGATCAAAGGTTTGTTTGAAGAGTCACATATGACTTAGTTTTGAATGTAATTACACAGTTTGATTTATTTATTTGATCAATGATTTATTTGAAAAAACCACTTGTAAAACGAATAATTTAATATAATCATGTCGTTAATGGGTCGAAGTGCTTTTAGGATTAAAGAATAGGTAATATATAATTTTATTGTTGTTAATTAAACTACTTTTTATAATCTATTAATTAGAGAAGGGTCATAAAATATGTAGCAATAATAATCTCTCTATATATAAAAAAAGACAGTAACTTTCCAGACATGTGAGCAAACATAAAACCTCTTCTTTTCTTTTATGTGTCGGCAAATTGATGTGATATCAATCAAATAAAATTGTGAAATGCTAGATATTGATTATGCAAAAACTCTATAGCCGCCAACTTTTTTTTGCTGGCCATTATTATTGTACCAAAAAATAAACTTATAACAATTAATATACTAGACAAATAATTATAAAGAAAATAAAGTTATTGTGTCTTCTATCTAATATCATTGTCAATTTACTATTCTCTCCCTATGGAATCCTAGAAAAAGATAAATATTCTTGAACAGGATAAGAAATATTGAAGACAAAAGAATGAATGACAGATATAAATAATATATTCAGTGTACTATTACGAGTAAATCTCATTATTTTTTATTGTAATAGTATAAATCGAGAGTGAAAATTTAGACTCGGAAATATTCACTAGTTAAAAAAAAAGAGTGATCTCCACCTTTGTCTTTTCGTTTCACCCATTAATTCACAACTTTTCCACTTTAATAATTAAAGTTCTAATTAATTACCACACTCTTGAAACTTCATAAATTAGACTTGCATTTGCCCACACGTTGTTAATTATATCAGTATCGTTAAGAAGCACGTCAGTGACTAAGTAGAGTCAATTTTAATAAATTGATTTTTGACTAATTATATTTCTTAATCATGACAAGCTATAAGTTAACTAACGATTAGCATGCAACAAGATAACGAAAGTTTAACCTTTGTGAAAATTTTAATATATTTTGATATTTGGTACAACAACTAACAAAAACACTTTGAAAATTCATTTATTTCCATAGGGTATTTCCATGATTATTTAACATGGTCATAAATCATAAATTGGTGACTTTTAAGTTTTAATAACCATTAATTACCATATTATATATAGAACATATTCACACTGGGTATTTCCAAGTGAGGTTTGCATGGTTGAACATTTGGTGTTGTAGTACATGGTAGTGTATTACCATATATGAAAGTTTTCTTAATTTTATAATCAAAGAGACGTTCAATGTAAAAATCTTATGTACTCATATATATATATATATAAAAGGACAAAGGGCCACATATTATTAATCAAAATTAGAGCAATAGACATAAAATATACCTAAACTATATATTTTTCGCGAGTATATAAATTTTATCTGATTAATTCACAGTAAATTAAAGAAAATCTTGATACTTTATAAGATTGATGTGTTTACGAGGTTTTACCTTATTTATTTTACGTATTTAAGATTCCTAAAATAGTGTACATTAACAAAGTTTTAGCTTTACGTAAATTGCACTTTGTAAACTTTGGATCAACCCTCACATGAAGAGCACTTGACTCAACCATTTCCTCACTTCCCTTTTTTTTTCCTATGAATAAATACTTTGACCAAAAAAAACAAATGAATGAATAGTTACTAAGTACTAATATATGTTATTAATATTTTATGACAATGTATACAAACATGTATTTATAATATTACTATAACCCATCATTTTCTCTCTCATTTGACTCTTTTAACCCTAACGACCCTATGTACAACTGTAAAAGACAGCCATTATTAAAAGAGAGGGAAAAAAAAACTACTAGCTACTTACTTTTGACTTTTAATTTATTTTTGTCTGTTTAACTTTAAAACAAGTGCTTATGAGAATTTTTAAATTTTGCTCAAATATTAAAAAAATATTTTTATTTAAATAATACCTAAAATAAGTCAATCCGAACAGCACCAATTAGCTATTCAATTTACTAATATATACCCCTCAACCCCACCACCAAGTACCCCCTTGGTGGGGCCACTTCAACCACTACCAAATTGGACCCCACAGCCCATTTCTTTTGATCATCAAATCAAACAAAAAATCTGTTGTACCTTGTTCTTTACTTGTTGTACTTTCCACTTGGTGGATCCCTTCTTCTTTCATTTTATTCTCTGCTCCACAGCTCAGCAAATAAGAAACAAAAAATTACCAAGAAAAGAGAGTGAACCCCAATTATTACATGGGGTTTCTCTCAAGTAACAAGAAAAGAATCCCAAAAACCCAAAAGAGTCTTTTTCCTCACATTACCAATTATTCTTTTAAAAAAAATAAAAGATAAAAATTAAAACTTTTTCCATTTTCCAGTTGTATTATTATAATATAGCCAACCCCACACACAAAATTTTATACACCTAATTTTCATTACTATAATACTGATGTGTTTGTTTGTGTATGTTTATACATCATTTTCATTCATAATTATTTATTTCTCTAATTGAGGGAAGAGGGGGTTGTTGTTACTTGTAATGGGTGTTTAAAAGCAGTGTCATAAAGAGAGGAGGAGAAGGAGAAGGAGAGTTAAAGGGTAGTGCTTTTCTTGAATGTGTTATGGTTTGAGGGGATTTCACTTTGAGTGGTCTCTAATGTGCTGAAACTGAAGAGGGTTTGTTTTTTTTTCCTCCATTCTTGAGTGTTTTGAGTTGGATTGACTCAGAATGGATACCAAAGGGAGGCTTATTGCTGGTTCACATAATAGAAATGAATTTGTTCTCATCAATGCTGATGAAGTTGGAAGAGTAAGTGCTTTCAAAATCTTATCTTTTTGCTCTTGTCTTGCTCCATTTGAGTAAATTTCAAGAAATTTTCAGTCTTTCTAAAGTTTGCCTCCTTTATTTTTGGTGTCGGTGGGGGGTGTTATTGACCATATTTTGCTCTTTCTGAAGTTACCATTTGCTCATTTCCAGTTTCTGTGCGAAAAAGGTGCCAGTTTGGAGGATAAAGTTTCAAACTTTTTCTTCCGTTTTGAGGGATTCTAAGGTTTTTACTCGCACAGATTTGGGGGTGTTGTCTTCTAGTTCTTCAATTCAGGAGTAAAGAAGATCCCGAATTCATTGCTTTTGTTGGTGAAATATCTAGATTTAATAACTTGCCAAAATTGGCTCTTTCTGCCAACCACTTTTAAGCTCAATTGATTTCTTTATCTCTTGTATTCTTTTTAGGCAAGTCTGTTACTTACATGTCCAAGTGTGAATTAGTGTTGAGGAGGATTCCAATTCTTGATCTAAGGAGGTTTTAATTGTTTATTGGTTACAGGTAACTTCTGTGAAAGAATTAAGTGGACAGATTTGCCAGATTTGTGGAGATGAGATTGAAGTTACAGTAGATGGGGAGACATTTGTTGCTTGCAATGAGTGTGCATTTCCTGTTTGCAGACCTTGTTATGAGTATGAAAGGAGAGAAGGGAATCAAGCTTGCCCTCAATGTAAAACTAGGTACAAGCGCATTAAAGGGAGCCAAAGAGTTGATGGAGATGATGAAGAAGATGAATTTGATGACTTAGATCATGAATTTGATTATGATGGTACACCTAGACATCTTTCTGAGGCTGCACTCGCTGCTCGCCTTGGCCGCGGTACCAATTATAATGCTTCTGGGCTTAATACACCAGCAGAAGTAGATCCTTCTGCCCTTAACTCAGAGATCCCTCTTCTTACTTATGGTCAAGAGGTAATGCCTCAAGATTGTCATGTTTTTTGTTCTCATTATGTTGAATTTTAGCTAAAAAGTTGTAATTTTGCGTAGGATGATACAATTTCAGCTGATAAACATGCACTTATCATACCACCTTTTATGGGTCGTGGGAAGAAAATTCATCCTGTGCCTTATACTGATTCATCCATGTCTTGTAAGTTATTCTGGTTAATGCAATTTTTTAATTCTTTGACCAATTTTCCAGTGTTAGATGGCTTAATGTGTTTGATATGCTTGATCTTTGCAGTGCCGCCTCGCCCCATGGATCCTAAGAAAGATTTGGCAGTTTATGGATATGGTACGGTTGCATGGAAGGAAAGAATGGAGGACTGGAAGAAAAAGCAGAATGATAAACTACAGGTGGTTAAGCATGGAGGCAAAGGTGGTGATAACGATGGAGATGAGCTGGATGATCCCGATCTCCCCAAGTAGGTGTATGCATTCATTTGTTTTTTTTTCTTTCTAAATTTAACCCCATGACTGATCTGTGATGTTTATTTGCACTTTACTTGTGGGATGGTGACTTGCAGTTGTTGCAAGCTGTATATATTATTGATACTGAACTATGTGCTGAATAAAATACTCAAGTACTGTGCTTTTCTTACTGTAGTACAAGGCCTGGAAAGTTGGTCATGTCACATGTGTTTTGAGTTTTTGTGAGGTATTTTTAGTTGAGACTGCGTTCAGAAGGTTGACGATACCAGACGGCAGCTTAGTCTTAGTGCTGGTTACTGTACCTTTCAGAAACTAATATCGGTTATCACTCTGTTTCAATAAGCATGTTAAAGGAAAGTCTTCATAATGGAAATAGTATCTACACCAAGTCGTTAGTCAAAAGGGATACATTTTAAAATTAACCATAGATAGATACATACATCCCCTTTTTGCTGCAGCAGCCGGCCAGCAGCATTGACATAGTTTTGGGGCGTGGGATAGATTTGTTTGTGACTTGGATGTTATTGCTTATTGATCAAACTCGAGTATCTGCACTGTCTAATTGGCTTTGCAATTATTCTCCTTCTGGAAGGATCTTAACAATAAGGAACCTCTTCAATGAGATAACTTACTGTTATTTCTTAATAAAGAATAAAACAAATGTAAGTTGTATTTTCCTAAAAAAGAAACGAAAACAACCGGGAGATGTGTTGCAGATTAGTCACTTGAACTGAGACATTTTTTTTTGCAGCATATCCATCTCTTTGGACAAATTATGGTTCTGGAGTCTTTTGTTCAACTTTATTCACTAGTCAGATTACCCAAATAAACAAAGAAGAAATAGTAAACAATTGTATTGGTATAATACTGATTCTACAACTTATTGTACATGCATAGCTTAGTATTGTGTTTTCTTTTTTCTGTTGAAGTTCCCTTTTGGACAGCTCAGATGTGGGATGGGGGAAGGTTTGCAACTGGAAGAGTGAGAAGGGTTCTGGGATTGATTTTACCCTTCTGGACTCTGTCAATATATATTGACTGAGGAGTTAGGGTGTTCCGATTGCCACAATTTCTTCATCTCATTAGCATGATTATAAATTCACTACATGTTCTTTAAAAAAAAAAAAAAACAAACATATTAGAGCAATTTGGAATGTGCAAATGTTATGCTTTATGTGCTCGATTTCCACTTCTCTCTTTTGTTGATGTGGATATAACATGTTGCATGTCTGTTGGCTCCATTAGAGGACCTTCCTAAACTGCAATCATTGCTTTGTTTGAACATTCTCTGGATCAGTAAGATTTATCGTTCTTACTATATTTCTGTTTGCAGGATGGATGAAGGAAGACAACCACTTTCGAGAAAGCTGCCTATTGCCTCTAGCAGGCTAAGCCCATACAGATTATCCATTTTAGTTCGTCTTGCTGTTCTTGGGCTCTTTTTCCACTATCGAATAACGCATCCTGTCAATGATGCATATGTATTATGGCTGCTATCTATTATATGTGAAATATGGTTTGCTGTGTCATGGATATTTGATCAGTTCCCTAAATGGTGTCCAATTCGTCGAGAGACATACTTGGATAGGCTATCTCTGAGGTATGCATAAACAATGCATTTGTATATAATAATGTTTGTGTACATTGGTTGTTACCCTTATTAAAAAATATGTGTGTGTACATGCCTCTCTGGTCATGTCCTTACCCTTTAGTTAAATGTTTTTCTCAGGTATGAGAAAGAAGGGAAGCCTTCTGGGTTAGCCCCTGTAGATGTATATGTTAGTACGGTGGATCCCCTAAAAGAACCTCCACTTATTACTGCAAATACTGTTCTCTCCATTCTCGCTTGTGACTATCCAGTGGACAAGGTTTCATGCTATGTCTCTGATGATGGTGCTGCCATGCTTACTTTTGAGGCTCTCTCTGAAACATCTGAGTTCGCAAGGAAATGGGTCCCATTCTGCAAAAAGTTCAACATAGAGCCTCGAGCGCCGGAGTGGTATTTTTCTCTGAAGGTTGATTATCTGAAAAATAAAGTACACCCATCATTTGTGAGGGAACGTCGTGCTATGAAGGTGTGCAAATTATCAAATTTATGTTCTTCTCGACATTTTCCTTGGATGGTATGACTATAAAGACCTGTTGCTAAGACAACTTGGGACCATTCTTTTTGTGCAGAGAGATTATGAAGAATTCAAGGTTCGGATAAATGGGCTGGTTGCCACAGCACAAAAGGTTCCTGAAGATGGCTGGACCATGCAAGATGGAACGCCTTGGCCAGGAAATCTTGTCAGGGATCATCCTGGAATGATTCAGGTATAAGTCTGATCTCTTTTATATCCTAACTTTAATGGTGATATTTTAAGATTTAACTATTGTGAACTAACCAATTTTTCATTCTTGTAATTGAAAAGGTCTTCCTGGGTAATGATGGTGTCCGTGATATTGAAGGGAATGTATTGCCTCGCCTTATCTATGTTTCTCGTGAAAAACGTCCTGGATTTGACCACCACAAGAAGGCTGGTGCCATGAATGCTTTGGTAAGTTGTCTTCCATTTCTCCTTCTTCTTCCTCCCCCCTTCCTTCCTTTTTAAAAATATTGCACTGGATAGGCTTTTGACCCTTTTTAAATGTGATTCTAGATGCGTGTATCAGCAGTCATATCAAATGCTCCTTACATGCTCAATGTGGATTGTGATCACTATATAAATAACAGTAAGGCACTGAGAGAAGCTATGTGCTTTATGATGGACCCCACTTCAGGAAAGAAAATATGCTACGTACAATTTCCTCAAAGATTTGATGGTATTGACAGGCATGACAGATACTCCAACCGCAATGTGGTCTTCTTTGATGTACGTAAAATGCCTTCTTCTGGGGTTTTTGTTATGGAATGTTGCACCTATGCACTGTTTATGTTATTGCATAAGTATACGATATGCACCATTAACTGCCTGACAGTAAGCTAATTTTATTCCATTTGCGGTAACAGATCAATATGAAAGGACTTGATGGGATCCAGGGTCCAATTTATGTGGGCACTGGATGTGTCTTCAGGAGGCAAGCCCTTTATGGTTATGATGCTCCAAAGAAGACAAAACCTCCAGGAAAAACATGCAACTGCTGGCCGAAATGGTGTTGCTGTTGTTTCGGTTCTCGAAAGAAGCATAAGAAAGGGAAAACAACCAAGGATAACAAAAAGAAGCCAAAGAGCAAAGAGGCTTCACCACATATTCACGCCCTTGAAAATATTGAGGAAGGAATTGAAGGTATGCAAAGGAACTTTGAGAAGCCACTCCTAATGGCTAATTTGTAGACTTAAGTCTTTAGATTAATAAATTTGGATCCCTTTTCAACTTGCCTCTTTTGCAAGGAAACATCCTAATGGAACTACTTTCGAAGTTCCTCTATCCCAACTCTTTTATGTTTTATTTTTTCGTCATCCCTCTTTTTTGATTAAATCAGATTTACAATCTCTAGAGCATGTTCCTCCCTCCCTTACTCATAGTGAAACTTCAGATTACTGTATACATAATTGTTGTTAACTTGCTTTTTTATGCAGGAATTGATAGTGAAAAGGCAGCCCTCATGCCTCAGATAAAACTTGAGAAGAAATTTGGTCAATCACCGGTATTTGTTGCTTCAACACTTCTAGAAGATGGTGGCATTCCTCCAGGAGCAACATCAGCATCTCTCTTGAAAGAAGCAATACATGTTATTAGTTGTGGTTATGAAGACAAAACAGAATGGGGCAAAGAGGTAAAAAAACATGCGGAAATTCTATAACCTATTTGAATTTTCCGGTATGCACTCTGCATTTGGTCTAACTTGTCATATGCACCAGATTGGATGGATTTATGGATCTGTTACTGAGGATATCCTTACTGGATTTAAGATGCACTGCCATGGTTGGAGATCCGTCTACTGCATGCCCAATAGGCCTGCATTTAAAGGGTCAGCTCCTATCAATCTTTCAGATCGTCTTCACCAGGTTCTGCGATGGGCTTTGGGATCTGTTGAAATTTTCTTCAGTAGACATTGTCCAATTTGGTATGGATATGGGTGTGGTCTGAAGCCTCTGGAGCGGTTTTCGTACATAAACTCAGTGGTCTACCCATTGACTTCTATTCCTTTGATCATATATTGTGCATTGCCGGCCGTCTGTTTGCTTACAGGGAAATTTATTGTTCCAGAGGTAAGTCTGCCCATTCAGCATTCCTTGCTTCGAGGTTTTTATTATTTGCTCATATTACATGGACTCTATATCTTCAGTTCCGAGGCATGTAGGCCTTTGTTGAATCACTGCTTTCAACTAATCACATGATATTTTGCTGAAATGCAGATTAGCAACTATGCTAGCATTCTTTTCATGGCACTTTTCATAATGATTGCTGTGACGAGTGTTATTGAGATGCAATGGGGAGGTGTTTCTATTGATGACTGGTGGAGAAACGAGCAGTTTTGGGTGATTGGTGGTGCCTCATCTCACCTATTTGCTCTTTTCCAAGGTCTTCTTAAAGTTTTGGCTGGTGTCAACACTAGCTTCACTGTTACTTCCAAAGCAGCGGACGATGGGGACTTTTCTGAGCTTTATCTGTTCAAGTGGACATCTTTGTTGATTCCTCCTATGACTTTGTTAATTCTTAACATCATTGGAGTTGTAGTCGGTGTCTCAGACGCAATCAACAATGGTTATGATTCTTGGGGTCCTCTATTCGGTAGACTTTTCTTCGCCTTATGGGTCATTGTTCATCTGTATCCCTTCCTCAAGGGTGTCATGGGTAGACAAAACAACGTTCCAACCATCATTATTGTCTGGTCCATCCTTCTCGCATCTATCTGCTCCTTATTGTGGGTCCGACTCAACCCATTCACCGCCAAAGGTGGACTCAGTTTAGAGGTATGTGGCTTGGACTGTGATTAAGTAAGCAGCATTGTAGAACATGTTGTATGATATCAAAATAGAGCTCAAACTCAGGGAGAAGGAACAAGGGTATGTTTTTATCTCCCGAAAATTTGGTCATCGACGAAATTTTTTGAGTTGGACAAGCAGAGAATGAGCTCTGTTGATTGTTGTATAAAGGGCAGAATAGCAGATACATTGATATTTGTTTTGCAAAGTTTTTTCTTGATTCTTTTGACAGATTTTGGGATTTGTTGCTTGGAGTGCAGTGGAGTTCCCATTATTTGTAATATCAACCAAACATAAAAATTGTTGTGTTAAGCCACAACACCCCCTCCCCTTCTTAATAAGGGACTTCACACAGAAAAATGTTGTCAAAAATTTCATCAGTAATTATGAACTATATATTACACTGTTATTATTTCAAGAAAGTGAAACTCCAAGACTTTTCCTGTCTCAGACTTTTTTTTTTGTTTTTGTTTTTGTTTTATGCTGGTATTCTTTGCAGTAAATTAGTTTTATTGAAATTTTAATTTATCAGTAATTAAGAAGTTTATTCCATGGTTGCCAATTGAAGAAAGTGATAGTATTTGCATAGTACAGTACATACTGCTGCAATGCTATTAGCTTGTTGGGCATTGTTGATAGAAAGTCTCTGGTTTATTCTTTTCTTTGCTTCGGTTATTGTACTATTGGTTGTTGCTAATGTTCTTTCCCTCGTTATTATCTTATATGGTTCTTCACGATTGTATCTCCTTTTCTTATGGATTCTGTTACGCTTGATTTGAGTCGAGGGTCTATCAGAAATAGCCCTTCTACACACGCTATCCTTCCTAGATTCTGCTCGTGAGAGTACACTGAATATGTTTTTATTATTGTTGTTGGTTTATTCTCAACTGTCAACCTTTGTCAATTCCACTTTTGCATTTTTTCTTAAATTTTCATTCCTAATTCACAGTATAAGCATATGGTGTCTTGGTAATTTGATTGTTTTCATGAAGGTATATGTTATGGTTTTGCCCTGATTTTTTTAACCTTATTTGAAGTTTATTTTTTTTCTTAAAGAAAAGTCAAAGTATTACTATAAATGCTTGAACTTTTTTCTGAAAGGAAAATATAATTCTCTTCCATATTTGATTTATTCTTTTCTTAGAGGAAAAGTTTGAAACTCTATAAATTGAAGACCCCTCTTTTCATAGCAAGAACACCATCCACAATGTAAACGTTTAACAGTTTAGTTTATGGGAAGATTTATACTCTCATCAGTTTTAATATTTTTCTTTTATATTAGTTTTCATAATATGTTTTTAGTATTAATTTTCTGTCATCTAATTTATCAATCTCATGATTTGCAATTGTAAACTTCCGCATGACGTCCTAATCACTTTCGAACCCAATAATATATGTGCTACATTTGAGTTAAAATTCTTTTATCTTTAAAATAGTTAATACGAAATATAAGTTGATAAAAACGATCTGACATATATATAAGTTTCTAAAAAATAATACTCAAATATAATAGGCTTATAAAGATGAGGCTTATTGTGGGGTCATGACAATTGACTTTTCACTTGCTTACCTTATAAACTGGACCAACTCACTACATGATTAATATGTAAGGTCTCTTTTCATTCTATCTAGAAAAATATAGTAAGTTATATTAATTGGAATATACCTCTGATTGTTTAGATATTGTCTTTAAACTTTGAACATTAGATAACTCAGTCAAGTAGGCGATGTTGGTATCGAAAGATTAAGGGCGCCATGCGAAAACTTACAATTACAAATTATAGAATTGATAAAACAGATGAAAAAGAAAAGCATATTATTAATCAGGTTTTTGACCAATTGGCCTATATATGAAAAACTAATATAAAAGAAAATATTGAAACATGTTGGAGAAAATCTCTTCCTAAACAAAACTCTTAAACAACTACAATGCGGATGCTCTTGTATTATTGGTATGAGAAGAGGAGTCTTCAATTTATAGAGTTTTAAACTTTTCCTCTCAAGAAAGAATAACCAAATATGGAAGAAAATTTTATTTTATTTGAATAAAAGTAAAAGCTACTATGATACCGCTTTAACTTTCCTTCAAGATAAAGGTAAATCAGGACATAACCCTAATTGGCGACAATTGCTATTAGGGTTTGTCTTAAGGCATTGGCTAAGTAAACATCAAATTCAAGTAAACTAACACTAATTAAACATTATATTAACAAAATATCAAAGAAACTTAATTTTATATGGTATTGTAATAACTGCTCACCTTTTGCAAAATATTAAAGAATCTTAATTGTAGAGTATTTATATTCTAAAGCATGCATGGTCACCATGGTCGTCTCAACAAGTTTGGGGACCTAAAGTAAAATTTTATAAAGAGGTCTTATCTTTTTTAGTTGTCATATATAAATTAAACAACTATAACATATTCAATGTAATCCTACAAGTGAAGTCTCGAGAAGGTAGGATGTACACAAACCTTATGAAGTAAAAATGTAAACAGTGAAAATTTTCAATAAAAAAATATAATATAAAGTTAGAATAATAAAGTTTGTAGTAATGTGGGTTCATTCTAATCGCCAAGATATAAATAAGTCAACAAAAGGTAGCTAGTAAGAAAGGGTGCTTCAACTAACTAAACACTATTTCATTTCTCAATTATTATAACGACATCTGTTTGCATCCCTACTCTATTCAAATAGGGCGAAACGTCGCGGTGACTCAAAAAATAAATAATTAAGTCAATTTTAAAAGAATTTTAAGAAAACAAGAGTTTTAAAGGAGTCGCCACCTAATTTTAGAGAAAACTAGGAAACCAATTAAAAGATGTCTACGAAACCATTTAGATTCTAGATAAGGGGTTCAAATTATTCTGAAGGGAAGGTGTTAGGCATCCTTCGAAATCCACAACTGTGGATCCCGACTGAATTCATTTTTTTCAAATTGAGGAGGAGATAAAAATAAATATACAAGTAAAACAAACATGCAATATACAAAAGTAATAAAATAAAACAATAATATAATAAACGGCCTAAGTTTGCCTAACGTCAATATATACAAAATAATGAATAAAGAGTATAATTCGAACTTCATTCGAATAGCTTCAATGGGAAGCAACTCCGGGTACCTGTAAAGACACTTAGTAAAAGTGTTAGTAATAAATAAATATGAATAAA
>JAJONR010013808.1:0-12520 GCA_029582245.1 Solanum etuberosum
TTCCAATTTAGTTCTTTTTGGAACTCAAGGTGATACATCTAGTGACCTTAACACTTAAGAAATTTTAAATTCCTCGGTAAAATCCTACTCACAACGAAGGATGGTTCGAGTCTTAGCTCAAAAAAATTCTGGGGTGTTACAGTAGCAAAGAAAAAAGACGATATATTAATCGTCGCAGTGGTGGTCATAACAAAAGGGAGAACAATATGAGTTGTCAAAATAATCATTCAAAAGGCAAGGGTGATCATTGTCATCGTTGTGGCCTTAAAGATCACTAGAAAAATGAATGTCGGGCACCTGAGCATTTTGTCAGGCTGTATCAAAATTCATTTAAAAGGAAAGGGAATAAAGGTGGCGTCTCCTCTTCTAGTGCCCGAGTAGAGTCACATTGACTCTCAAAGATGATATTAAGGCAGGATCTTCTCAAAAATATGATGAGAATGTTGAGGTAAATTTAACATTGAAAGATGATGCTTTTGATGGGCTCGATGATATTACTCATCTAGAAGCTGAGGACTCATTTGGGGATCGCAACTGAAGATTGATGATTGAACTGGGAAATAAATAATGTTGTTATGTGTTTTTAATGTCTTACTTAAAGTTCATGTACTTAAATTTTCATTTGTTAAGTTTCGTACTTCTTATTATGTATTTTTATTTTTATGAAGATAAATAAAATTTTCAGTCTTCAGTTGGATCCAAGATGAGTAATGGAGATATGTGCCTTCTGGACAGTGCCACAACTCATACAATACCAAGAGAAAAAAAATATTTCTCTCATTTGATTATGAAAAAGGCATATGTTAATACAATATCCGGTAATACAAAATTGATTGAGGGCTCTGGAAGAGCGGCCTTATTACTACCCGAAGGAACATTATTGGTAATCGATAATGCATTGTATTGTAGTAAGTCTCAAAGAAACTTGTTAAGTTTCAAGGTTATTCGCCAAAATGGCTATCATGTTGAGACTGCAAATGAAGGAAATGTGGAATACCTTTATATTACTACAATAAATGCGGAGAAGAAAACTGTGCATGAAAAATTACTTGCACTTTCTTCGGGGTTATACCGTATAAATATTGATACGGTTGAATCACATGCCATAGTAAACAAAAGGTTTACTGGTTCTAATGATTTTATTATTTGGCATGACTGGTAGGGCCATCCCGGTTATAATATGATGCGCAAAATAATTGAGAATTCACATGGACATACTTTGAAGAATCAAAATGGAATTCTCTTATGCTGCTTGTTCACAAGGAAAGTTGGTTATCAAACCATCAGTGGCTAAGATTGGGATGGAATCCCCTGCATTTCTGGAACGGATACAGGGTGATATATGTGGACCTATTCACCCTGCACCCTGCATGTGGACCATTTAAATATTATATGGTCTTGATAGATCCATCTACAATATGGTCACATGTGTGATTATTATCAACTCGCAATATGGCTTTTGCGAGGTTGTTGGCTCAAATAATAAGATTAAAAGCACAATTTCCAAATTATGCAATAAAAACAACTCGTCTTGATAATGCTGGTGAGTTTACATCTCAGACATTTAATGATTATTGTTTGTCCACAGGAATAACAGTTGAACATCCTGTGGCACATTTTCATATTCAAAATGGTCTAGCGAGTCATTGATTAAACGTCTCCAATTGATAGCTAGACCATTGTTGATGAGGACAAAGTTGCATGTTTCAATATGGGGGCATGCTATTTTACATGCAGCAGCACTTGTGCGCATAAGACCAATCAACTATCATGACATCTCCCCCAAT
Source organism: Solanum etuberosum (assembly GCA_029582245.1). Lineage (NCBI taxonomy): Eukaryota > Viridiplantae > Streptophyta > Magnoliopsida > Solanales > Solanaceae > Solanum > Solanum etuberosum. The sequence continues at coordinate 1,788 of JAJONR010013808.1, forward strand.
GCAATTGGTTTTTGGTCAGGAGCCAAACATTTCCCATCTTAGAATCTTTGGTTGTGCGGTATATGTTCCAATTGCTCCACCACAATGCATAAATATGGGTCCACAAAGAAGTTTGGGGGATATATGTTGGGTATGAATCTCGTTCTATTATAAAATATTTGAAACCTAGAACTAGAGATTTATTTACGACAAAGTTTGTTGATTGTCATTTTGATGAATCAGTATACCCAACATTAGGGGGAGAACAAAAGCAGTTGGGAAATGAGATAGATTGGAATTCACTTTCACTATCTCATTTAGATCCTCGAACAAATCAATGTGAGCAAGAAGTTCAAAAGATGATTTATTTGCTGAATATTGTAAATTAATTATCGGATGCATTTACTAACCTTCCACGAGTTACTAAATCATATATCCCAGTTGCTAATGCTCAAGTTCGAGTTGATGTCCCGATAGGACAAAATGTTAAGGCAAATGGGTCTGGACCACGCTTAAAACGCGGTAGACCGATTGGTTCCAAGGATAAAAATCCTCGAAAAAAGAAACGAATAAATGATCATAATATTGAGGCAATTTCTCATGAAGATTCCCGAGACATAATAAATGATGACACCACTGAGGAGGTCCATGTACCTAAAAATAATGAGAATGAAGATTTCTCAATAAATTATGTCTCGACGAGAAAAAAGTGGAATCGAAATAATATTGTGGTGCATAATATTTTTGCCTATAATCTTGCAGCTGAAATAATGCAACAAGATGAGGATTTAGAATCAAGATCTTTCAATGAATGTAGACAGAGAAATGATTGGTCAACATGGAAGGAAGCAATTTAAACAGAATTGGCTTCACTTGAAAAACGTGAAGTTTTCGGACCAATAGTCCGAACACCTGAAGGAGTCAAGCCAGTTGGGTACAGGTGGATTTTTGTGCGAAAACGTAATGAAAATGGTGAAGTCGTAAGATATAAAGCACGACTTGTGGCACAAGAATTTTTGCAAAGGCCTGACATTGATTATGCGGAGACATATTCTCCTGTGGTAGATGCAAGTACCTTCAGGAAAAGGCATAAATTCCCCCTCCAACTTGTACCGAAAAATCAGTTACACACATATTCTTGTTCAAAGTGTAATTAATACCACCCCAAAACTGACGTGGAAATAAAATTAAAATTAAAAATAAAAATAAATTAGGCGCGTTTGAGCTGAAAATAAAGTCAAAAAAATAATTTTTTCAACCCCCCACCCCCTGTTTTCTCCCTTTTCATGTTCCTCTTCTCTTATTTTTCTTTCGAATTTTTCTTCTTCATTATTTTTAGCACAATTTTACAATTTGTCACTCAATTTCATTTTTTTCTTATCACATTTTTATAATTTTTCACTCAATTTCATCATTATACCTAGAAAAACTAATCTTTCCACTTTCTTCTTCAATTTTTTGTACAAAACACAAAGCTTACTGAAACGTCATGGATCTAAAATGGGTCGAAGCACAAAACAATCTGCACTAGAAACGCCATGGATCTGAAAAACATCTTTTGTACTGAAGTTGGAGGGGGAAGCTTATTGAAATGAAGCTCGTGAATCTTAAATATGTCTTAGCTTGAAACATCATTAGATCCATGGTTGAAGCTTTGAGCTCACCGAAACACCTGCAACAGAAACTAAAAGCAAAAAAATCGAAAAGGGGTAAGGTAGAGGGGTTTGATTCGATGTTTGTCAATGACTGATTTAAAGTTTTGGGTGGCTGTTTGTGGTGGCTAAGGTAGCTGTTTGGTGGTTGTTCTTGTCGGAGATGGGTTAGCTGTTAGGAAAAGAGGAGGGGATGACGTTATGGAGGTAGGTTTGTGGTGGTGATGGGTTGACTATTCTTCGCCTGAGAAGACAAAGAGAATTGTGATATAAATTCAAATGAATAATTTTTTAGTCAGATTAGAGATAAAAGTGGGTAGGATTTAGATTGGAAGAAGATATGATTATTATAGAATTTTAATAATTAGTTAGGGATTAATTAGTGTAAAATAGAGTTAATAAAAGAAAAGTTAATTAATAAAGAAAAGAAAATATAAAAAATTATAATTTCTAACGTGGTGCTGACGTGACGTTGACGTGGTGCTGATGTGGCAGCGAGTGTAATACACCACATATTGTGAGAGTGGTGTTATGCGTCTCAAGGTGGTATTAAATTCACTTTTAAATAGTAAAGGTGTGTAATAGGTCGTCATAGTAGTTGAAGCGTGAAACTGACTTTTCTGTACAAGTTTAAGGAGAGATTTATGCATTTTCCCTATCTAATAAATATGACAGTTCATGAAAAGCTTGAAATGTATCTAATGGACGTTGTCGCAACCTATTTGTATGGCTCACTAGACCACAACATTTTTATGAAAATCCCTGAAGCACTCAAAGTGCCTGAAGCATATAAAATTCAAAAGAAAGTTGTTCAATAAAGCTTCAGAAATCCTTATATGGATTGAAACAATCAGGGCGAATGTGGTATAATCGTTTTAGCGAATACTTGCTAAAGGAAGGGTATAAGAATGACCCTATTTGTCCTTGTATTTTTATACGAAGGTCAAAATCTGAATTTGTAATAATATCTGTTTGTGTTGATGACTTGAACATCATTGGAACTCCTAAAGAACTTTCAAAAGTTGTTGAGTGTTTGAAGAAAGAATTTGAAATGAAAGATCTTGGTAAGACAAAATTTTGTCTTGGCCTTCAGATTGAACATTTGACAAATGAAATATTTATCCATCAATCACCATATACTGAAAAGGTTTTGAAGCGATTTTACATGGATAAATCACACCCATTGAGTACCCCGATGGTTGTGAGATCTCTTGACATAAATAAAGATCCATTTCGACCTCAAGAAAAAGATGAAGAGCTTCTTGGTGATGAAACTCCATATCTCAGTGCTATTGGGGAACTAATGTACCTTGCCAACAATACCCAGCCAAATATTTATTTCGCAGTAAGTTTATTGGCGAGACTCAGCTCATGTCCAACAAGAAGACATTGGAAAGGTATTAAGCATATATTCAGATATCTTCAAGGAACAATTGATATGAGATTGTTGTATTCTAATGCATCCAAGTCAGAATTGATCGGTTATGCAGATGGGAATATTTGTCTGACTCACATAAAGCCCGATCTCAGACAGGCTATTTATTCACATAGAGAGGTAGATAAATATCATGGCGTTCGATGAAGCAAACAATAGTTGCTACCTCTTCAAATCATGCAGAGATAATAACCATTCATGAAGCCAGTCGAGAGTGTGTATGGTTGAGATCAATGAACACATTTTGCAATTATGCGGTCTTTCTGTGCAAACAAAGATTTCAACAATATTGTATGAAGATAATGTTGCTTGCATAGCTCAATTAAAGGGAGGATATATCAAAGGAGATCGAACAAAGCATATTTCACCTAAGTTCTTTTTCACACACGATCTTCAACAAAATGGTGAGATAAATGTTCAACAAATTCGTTCGAGTGATAATCTTGCAGATTTATTCACTAAGGCATTGCCAACATCAACATTTGAGAAGCTAAGATATAAGATTGGAATGTGTCGTCTCCAAGATATCAAATAAATTTTTCATCAGGGAAAGTAAAATACACGCTGTACTCTTTTTCCCTTAACCAAGGTTTCGTCCCATTGGGTTTTCCTAGTAAGGTTTTTAATGAGGCAGCATTCAAGGCGTATTACAAGATATGTGTACTCTTTTTCCTTCACTAAAATTTTTCCTACTGAATTTTTCCTAATAAGGTTTTAATTATCTATGGACATCCAAAGGGGAGTGTTATAAATGCATTAATGTGGATGTCATCCGTAACTCTCTTTGAAGTTCATGTACGAAATAAATGAACACTATTTAATTCATGTAACTTTGAAGAGACATTTTGTACTATAAATAGGCGATGATTATTTTATAAAAGATACAATCGAAAAGTACAGAAGAAAAAAATAATAAAGTATTCTCCCCCATATATCTTGTCTATATTTTTATTGTCTTATATAACTTTATATTGCTAATATTTCACAACAATTCTTGCATTTTAACATTCAAATTTCTTATTTTTGTCTAATTTAATATCTAATTCATTTACTTGTATTTCTTTAGCTTAGCCGAAAAAAAGAGAAGAGCTTGATTTGACCTAATTTATTTGTCTTTAATTTTGATTTTACAAAAACTTCGTTTGTACCCACACAATTCTTTTGGCGAACACGTCATGTTTTGATATGATTTGAAATTAGATTGATTTAAAGTAGAAAATTTGTTTAGACATGTAATTTAAATTTTTTAAGTTATATATTTTGTATAAACATAAAAATTCCACAAGTCGTAAAAACTATTAAATTTCTTCAATTCTTATACATCTTACCAAATGAGCAGATTATAATTCAACAAAAAATAAAAAATATCCTAGAACGTCGCACTGATAAATTATAAATTTTAATGTTACTTTTATAAATAAATATTTGCTATTACAAAACTTTCAAATACACAATTTATTTTAAAGATTCACTAATCAATAATTGTAACGATCTACTCTTTAATATAATTCGTTCACATAATTAATTTCTTCACAGCATAATTATTTATTTTCAAATTTTAAAAATGATGAGTCTTTTTAATAAAATATATAAAAGTATTATTAGTGTAGCTATACACCTAGGGGTCGTTTGGTTGAGAGCAAATTATCTCGAGATTATTAACTCCTAGATAAGTTACTCCATTATGTATATGAGATAATTTATATTATCTCTAAAGTATAAATAGTCGAATAAATAATTTCAAAACTGCCTAATACTTCCATTCAAAAATAGGATAAAATGATCCTACATCTTATATCTTATATTATTCCTGAGATTATTCTATTTTATATCTCATACCAAACGACTCTCAAATACTTACCAGTCAAATTTTATATTTAAAAAAGAAATAAAATCATAATTCAAAATGTTAATTCTGTTTTTTTTAATTATTATTATTTTAAGAATTTGAAATTATAATCACAAATCGACTATCCAAATCGTTGCATAAACTGGGAGGTGGACAATTATCCAGGTCATCGTGTTCATCTACTCTAATTTAAGGTCCACATACATCTGACTTGACAATCAAGTCCCAACAGACAATAGGTATATATTTATTATAGGTAAGAATAATACTAATAAATGATTATTTTTTTTCAGTTCTCAATAATTCATTATCTTAGTAATATTTTCAGAAAGCTAACATGGTTATAATTATGTCACCAGATCACTATTTGATTTATTGTTTAATTAATCCTAGGTCATTTTGTAATTACATTCTTCTAACTTCTCAAATTTATAATAAGAGGTGTAGTCCAAATTTTTATTAAAGAGTTTAAATTAGGGAAAAAATTTTAATATGTTATCAAACTTTAATAAGAGACTTATCTGAGTCATTCGTTAAAAGTTTAGTTTATCTATGTTATTTTTCGTTTGAAAAAATGGTCCATCCATGCTTATTTAATTGTTAACGGCAAAAAGTTTCAAGTTTGCAAAATTATTTTTTACATGTGATCAATTATGATTTGTCCGCGTCATTAATTAAATTATTTTTTAAAAAAAGGCTCAAATATGTTATCGTATTAAACTTTGAGAAAATGCTCATATATGTCATCCGTTAAAAAATTGACTCATCTATGTTATTTAAGTCAATTAATAATGACATGAATAGACCTTTTCTCAAATAAAAATGACATATATGAGTCAAACTTTTAACGAATGACATAAATGAGTTTTTCTCAAAGTTTAATGACATATTTGAATCTTTTCTGCTTAAAATATGAAAAAGTAAATATATGAAAAAACTAAAGGAAATTTAATATCTAATAAAATATATTTTAAGATAATAATTTTAGTCATACATAAATAATAAAATTTAATATAAAAAAATTCAGATGAAATTTGTAAACACCCTTTTTTTAATATGACTTCCTTTTCACGAGGTTTTAGAAAAATAAAGAACTGAAGTAACAATAAAAAATCCGTCTAAAAACAATAGAAAATGAATATACTATCGAATCGGATCTTAAAGAAGTCTCGATCTTACGATAATTCGTTGACAATAGTGTAGCGGTACATCTTAGTTTTGATGAAAGTCAAATGGTTATAAAAAAATAATTGCCGTTGGCACCTCCCCTACCACTACCTTGGAGATGCAACTTCAGTATCAATTGCCTAAGCAGAAAAATAGTAAATTTATTCATTATTTATTTCGTGTAAAAAAATATTTTTTTTTATTTGAGATATTTAAAATTATAAGATTAAAAGATATTTTATCCATTTAAAACTGTTCTTAATTTTCTTTTCTATCATGTAATAAATAAATATATCCTATTGCAATAGAGTATTAAGGTGTTTCTCGCCATTTATTGAAATGACTTTATATATGTTTTTTTGTTTTTTACTTTTTTTAAAACTTGTGTTTGAATTATCATGGGACAAATAAATTGGAACGAAGTATGACCGTATTACATTTGTGCGAAGATAAGTTATCGGCAAATTTTGAAAACATTATTAATTTCATTTCATTATGGAACTTTTGATAGTTTTTAAAAAATTCTTTTATTTAACTAATTAAACTTACACATACATTTGATCTTTCAACATCAATAATATACACTCTTAAATTTGTCATGTTTAGGGATATTCTCAATACTTTTTTCACGTTTTTATTAAAAGTATCAGGCTCCTATAAGAATTTGAGACCACTTATTATATTAGGTGACAAATTAAAGGCAATATCTAAATTTAATTATTATCATATAGAGAGACTATCAATAGTTTGAATTGCGCCAAGTTCAAAGGTATTTTGAATACGAATAAATATAAGGAGTAAGGATGAGGTGGGGTCTTGCTGACAAGTTAGCGGTGGGGAGGAGTGATCCAATGCAGTTTACCTTAAATCAAAAGTGTTTCCTCATAAATCTTAATTCACATCCAATGAGTAATGCCAAAAAGCCAAAGTAGACTACCTTTTTTTGGCTGATTTCAGTGTAAAGTACAATTGCTTTTACTCTGCTTCTTATTTCTCTATTCTATTGTAACATCATTTTGATCTCTCAAACAAATTTTGCATTTGGATGCTGTAACAATTCTCTAAGGGTCAAAAGAATTGTTGATCTTGTGAAAATTCTTGTTGTTTTTTTGAAGATTTTACAAAATTCATCTTGACTATCAAGGTCTGATAATCAGAATACTTGAAACATAAAAAAGAAGATTTGGACAACCAAAAATGGTTATGGCACCAGCTGTTAAAGTAGTTCTTGGTTCAATTGCGTTTGCTGTATTTTGGGTATTGGCTGTTTTCCCTGCGGTACCTTTCATGCCTATTGGAAGAACTGCAGGTTCTCTCCTTGGAGCTGTGCTTATGGTCATTTTTCGAGTCATAACTCCGGATCAAGCATATGCTGCTATTGATCTTCCAATCTTAGGTCTTCTCTTTGGAACTATGGTTGTTAGTGTTTATCTAGAAAGAGCAGACATGTTTAAATACTTAGGTAAATTGCTGGCTTGGAAGAGTCAGGGAGCTAAGGATTTGCTCTGTCGAATCTGCTTGATCTCAGCTGTTTCGAGTGCCTTTTTTACCAACGATACGTCTTGCGTTGTATTAACTGAGTTTGTATTGAAAATAGCTAGGCAGCAGAATCTACCACCGCATCCTTTCCTGTTAGCTCTTGCTTCGAGTGCGAATATTGGATCTTCAGTAACTCCGATTGGGAATCCACAGAACTTAGTTATAGCAGTACAAAGCAAGATATCTTTCGGGAAGTTTTTATTTGGTATTTTTCCTGCAATGCTTGTTGGCGTAGTTGTTAATGCTCTGCTTCTGCTTTGTATGTATTGGAAGTTGTTGTCTGTACAAAAGGATGTAGAGGATGCTGCTGCGGAACTAGTTCCTGAAGAGGAAGTAGTTTCTCATCGGTTTTCTCCAGCGACATTGTCACATCTTAGTTCCTTGAATTCTCAAGAATTAAATAATACCTTGGATTCAATGGCTATTGGCAGTTCTCCTAGAGTTAATGGTCACGCAAATCATGCTGAGACGCTTAGGAATCGTGTCATTGTTGGAGAAAGTGAAATACAAAAGGCATTTGATTCGTCTAGGAATTCAAATGATGGATCATTACTGAAAAGAGAGGAGAATGTGTCTTCAAAAAGAGTTTCATCTGTTGATGAATATGAAAATGAAAACTTCACAGCTTATGACGAAATGTGGTACTTCCCAAAAGTATGGAGAAATAAGTTGTGGAAAATATGTGTTTATCTTGTTACCATTGGTATGCTAATAGCTTTGCTAATGGGTCTGAACATGTCTTGGACTGCTATAACTGCAGCGCTTGCACTCGTGGTTCTTGATTTCAAAGATGCCAGGCCTAGCTTAGAAAAGGTAGCAAAATTGTTTTAACAGTAATCTGTTACCATTTGATGTATCTTATTCATTCTGTTCTTTCGATTGTGCAGGTTTCGTATTCACTTTTGATATTCTTCTGTGGTATGTTTATCACGGTTGACGGCTTTAACAAAACTGGGATTCCAAGTGCTCTTTGGGATTTTATGGAGCCATATTCCAAGATAGATCATGCTGCAGGCATAGCAGTTCTTGCACTGGTCATACTGGTCCTGTCAAATGTAGCTTCAAATGTGCCTACCGGTATGTGTCTCCTGTGCTTTTTTGAGCCCTTATCCACAAATCAACCCTGTTTATTACTTCATACGCTCGCATTTCATTTCTTCACGCACTATATGCTTTACGAGATACAATTGTTGGCCAGTGTATGTGTACACAAATAAAATATATAACAAGTAACTAAAAGGGTTATGGAGAGTGACACTTAATAGTTCAAAAAGTTCTATTGGAATTAAAAGTTACAAGACTAAGAAAAGTGTAAGGAGATGAAGAAACTGCATCTTAGTTCCAAACACGATAATCGTGCAATCATGTCTTATATACATTAAATCTTAATTATAGTTACAACGTTTATTTGGCTGTAGTATTGCTGCTCGGAGGACGAGTTGCTGCATCAGCAGCTGCAATATCTCCTGAGAGTGAGCAGAAAGCATGGCTCATCTTAGCATGGGTCAGCACCGTGGCAGGGAACCTTTCACTCTTAGGCTCAGCAGCAAACTTAATAGTGTGTGAGCAGGCTCGTCGGGCTCAACACTTTGGCTACAATCTCTCCTTCTGGAGTCATCTCAAATTTGGAGTTCCGTCTACGCTTATTGTTACAGCCATTGGTTTGATGCTCATTCGAGGATGACACATTTTTCAGTCTCTTGTGTTTTTGAAGCTTTAAATAGACAACTATCATTCTTGTGCAAGTGTTAGGGACAGTCTGGTGCATTAAGTTCCAGCTATGCATTGGATCTGGAGAAGGGCTGGACTACAAGGGTCTATTGTACGTAGTCTTACCCTGCATTTCTTGTTCCCACAAGTTGAACCGATGACCTCCTGGTTACACGACAACAACTTTACATGTTCTCTTCCATCATCCAGATCTCATAAATCCAACATCTCTCTCTATATATGTATTACTTTACTATAATCCAACATGTTAAGGGTTCATAGTATTCAACCTGACAGGTTGTTCTTAATGTGAGATTATGTTCCTTTATTTGTTTATATATCATAATATGATATAATAAGAAACTAATAATCTTTAATTTGTTACCAAAAGAATAGATCAAACATTAGTCCAACCAAAATGTGGCAGTGAGAGATTTAGGGTTAAATGAACAAGTTATCATCTCTGTTTTTTTAATCTCATTGCATGTATTTGCTATAGACTCACAAACGCCATTCAATTCGAGTGTGTTTAGTATGAAATATTTTTTGAAAAATGTTTTTAAATATTTCATGTTTGATTTGTCAAAATATTTTGGAAAACATTTTCTTCAAGAAAACAAGCTCCTAAAAATGAAGAAAATAATAAAAGTAGGAAAAACAAGTTTCTTAAGTGACATTTTTTTCATCCACCTAACATCCCCAAATTCCTAGCCCTTGATTGTCCTACCCCTACCACTCTTGAATCATCACTCCCTATTTTATCGCGTTTATATCATGTTTTGTTAGATTACATATGTAAATATTTTTGGGGTGATATTTTTCTAATTTGTTGCTTACTTACCACTGGAAAATAAGTAGGAAATTTATTTATTTTTCTATGTTTTCTAGGAAGACTTTTAATATAAATATTATTTTATCGAAGAGATTCACAATCCTTTTCTATTCACTTGGTTTCGCCCCAAATCATAATTCAGCCACAACTATAAATATAAAGAAGCAAAGAAGAAAAAACATAAATCTTCGATTCTTTTGATCATTGTTTGCGCGGAAGCAAACACAAGCCAACCTCTTAATAAATAGAGCAAGTGGATATAATAGAATAAGAACTGGTATCAGAGCCATGTACGAAAGAATTAATACATGAAAACAAGTTCATACGCCAAACAAGTTGGTATTACTTATAGAAATATCAATACAGAACAATTAAGACTCATCAACTACGAAAAAGAATATAAAAAACTTAAAAAACTCGAAAAGTTCTTAAAACAAGTTAATAATCACCAAGCAATACACCTATTAAATAGAATATGTTGGGAAACATCGGCAGTAGAAAGTGAAATAGATAACATAAAAACAAGAATAATGTATTATAAAAATACAAACTCATATAAAATGCCCTTAG